>LPNX010899290.1:380472-419615 GCA_001517045.1 Pseudotsuga menziesii | reverse complement strand
ATATACATCTCTCCCCAATTCTGAAAGGGCATGAACAAAGGGTAGATCAGGAACACCTCAGTAGGTGGCACATTTCATTGGTTCTCCAGTGATATCATCTGCACTTACAAATTCTGTCAACTTGCATTTTATAACATCCTGCTGCAGTTTGGATCCCGCTGACTTCAACCCTTTCAAGGAGGTGATCTGATTGAAGAGGTTGATTACTGGAAATTTGGATAAAGGAGGCATCTTCTGCTGAGGAAGTAGCTTATAGAAATCCTCTCGCAGGAGTGGCACTTCAAAATCTTCCTTCTTGTGAGTCACAACATTGTCTGCTGCAGAAATGTGAGCTCTCGGCTCCATGTGATTTGTTGAGAAGCTTTTCTGGTCAGGAAAGTTGGGATAAAGTGTGACATACCCTCGTAAATACATGACATCAATTAAGAATTTCTTCCAAGATGCTTGCCATCCATTGGTTCTGGAACGAGGTATCTGCACGAGATTCTTCTTTGCATCCTCTGTAAATCTCATGTTCATGTACTTATAAAACTCCCTCCACTTTCGTGGGAAGAATAGAGAACCCCAGCTGCATGGAAGCTGATGTAAATATAGTGTGTTTGGATGCAATGCCTTGAAGACTTCGGTTGCATTCCACTTGGGTCTCTCTTTAACTACTTCAATTACCCTTGGAGTGTATAGGGCAATGGCATTAAGCTCAGGTAAAGAAACTTGTGGATCATAGTGGTAAGCCAAGAGGGCATATTTGAGCCACATATAGTAGAACGGAGAAACATCAATATCATCTTCAAGGAGTAGACCAAAATCGTCATCAGAAGTTGGATACCAACTTTCACTTACTGCCCTTATGAGACCCCCTTGAATAATCCTACGTCTCATAATTTTCTCTTCATGTGGCCAAATGAAACTATCCACTGTCTTGAGGGTCTCTGCATCCACAGCACTATCCATATTGAATGTCAAAACAACATCGTCCCCAACATAATAGGCTTCAGTTAATGAATCCAAAAGCCTCTTCAGTACCAATTGAGAACTCATAATTGCTCTAGCAGGGAGACTGTAAATACTTCTTTCAAGCTACGTAACACCTGTCAATTTCACTGCAAATAACACTAAAACATATGAAATGTTATAATCATGCTTTTCCTCCTGCATGAACATGTTTTCAGGGTCTGTCATGCCCTCTCCGCTGCTCTGAATGAATCCAGAGCTAGCAAATTTTCATAGGGGACTTCTGTGGAAAACCAACTACTTTTGATGTTCAATGGGGAGAAACAAGCATGAAACCTGCCTGAGAAGGATCTGATACCATATTAGAATTTGAATGCCATTTAGATCTTCAAGCAAAGAGTTCTGATAATGTTGCAGCAATTGAATGGAGAATGAACATACAAACTAAGCAAAACAAACCACACAGGAAACAGACAAGTATTGCTCAGGAATTTACAGTATATTCATCATAATAATATCTAGTGTTACAATGTAGTTTACATAGGTAGAATTTGAATGCATGAGGAATGAATTCGAATCCTCCAAGTGGATAAGACTGTATCTAACTGAATCTCTAACTCAAGGTCTCCCAATCAATATCGGAGTCCAAATAGACAACTCCCTGATGACCAATAACTCCAACAACCACTAACATCTAGTTAACTTAGTGCAACTAAGTGTGGTAGGTAGGTATAGTGCTCCTCCCCATGCAACCATGCATTATTAGGGCTAGCCTAACTGATTGTGAAGTAATTGATTGTAACTAGGGGCTCACTAAGAATAACTAGTGCTAACACCAACTGACTAAAGTAGGTTGGTTCCAAGACTCCCAGTAGCTCCTAAAATGTAGGGATTGGTCTAGGAGGTGCCCTAATTGATGCATGCACATGCAGTAAGTGGAAATTAACCTCTAGTAGTGTTCCCCACACTTCAATGATGGGTACATGTGGCCCCATTGGGCCAAGTGGACCCATTTAATTAATTTAAGGTTCCTAAGTTAGGAAATAATTAATCTAATAGGAATTTGACCAAGGGAGGATTAATAATCCTAACACTTATGACATTCCCAAGTGTCAATAAGCCCTTGTTAATGTGAACACTGGAAAATAACGAACATTACTATTAGGCTTCCAGAATTTTACAAACCATAGCTGGGAAGATTGAAGGCACAGTGGCCAGGTACCTTAAAGACACGGCAATGCGGATCTGCGGCTCCTCCACTTAGCACTTCCCATGAGTTAATGAGTGTCCCTATTTTATTTTATTTTATCAAGACAGAGAGGGAACTGGCGCGTTGCTTTGAAATAATGGTAAGGTCAGAAGCATTAATATTATCTCTTCACCATCAGTTCAATGGGAGGACACGTTCGCTTACTCACAAATAAATCCATCCACATACTTCACTACTATCCATGTCTAAGGATTACGCCAAGACAATTTGGTAAAGCTTCCTCTAAATAAACAAGAAAGAAACCTTGCTATAGGTATTTTCCATTTCCAAGATTTCACTGTGTATTCATGTTAGTGCTTCCAGTAGCTCGACTTAATGACCCTTGAACTAAAACATAAGCCTTTTCTTCTTGAGTTGTGACATCTATCTCTATCACACCTGGGCTGGTGCAAGCTAATGCTTGTCACTTATCACGTGTTTGTTGCAATGGAATTCTAGAAAAACAGAAATCTGAACGTCAAAAAGCAATATTAGAGGTACCTACACAACATTTTGGAATATGGTGTAAGAATATGAAATGTAGATACTCGGATTACCTTCCAAAATATATAACTATTATTTATGGAAACTAAGTATAAATCCCAAAAAATGAGGTTCTTCTAAGGTTGGTATGTTATTTTTTCCCAAAAAATAATGAATATGTTTGCATTGGTCCACGCGTTTGGTATGCAAATGGTGGAATTTTGTGAAAAAAATTATATGGAGTTGTAGATAACAGGTGTTTCTAGTGTAGCGTTTTTTTTCTATATATATATATATATATATATATATATATATATATATATATATTAAATAAGGAAGTCAGTGACGCCCTAAAATGACAAGGTCGAGCATTGGTCCACAACATCTTGGTCTTAACATAATCAATGAACGATATATATATATATTTAGGATGTAGGTCTTTATGTCTTCTTGTGCGGGTTCTTTTATGTTTTCTAAATAGGTGAGCCAATCAAAAGCTATAACTGAAGCAAATAGCCTTCATTTTGTGTTAGATTGACATTAGTCCATTTAAAATTAAATAAAAAATAGAAAAGATAATATATTTAAATAAAAATTACATATTCAGAATCTACAGATAGAGTTACACAAGTGTGTGAATTTTCATTAGCAGTGGACAAGCGTAGCATATGCAAAATCATGCACGAAATAGGAGAAGTGGTACAAAACATGTTTTCTGTCACAAGACAGTCCAAACAACTTGGTTTGGCAACCCAGACCTAAAACCAAAGCAGCCAAGTCCTCCACCACGTAGGTTGGAAAAAAGGTGCTTGCCAAAATTCAAAATTTAAAGCAGCGCATACGCGCTACAAACACGTGTGCACGTAATTTAAAAAATTAACACATACGCACTAAAAGCGTGATGCGCTTCTGAGTGTGTACGCATTAAACACGCGTGCATGCAACTGTTTAGTATTTGAAACTTTTCTTTGTTTTCATTTTGAAGCATCTCAACCCCCCCCTCCCTAATTGTAATCCTCCTCCTCCCCTATTTTCCTAACCCTCTTCCTCTTTTTCCATGTCTCTCCTTAACCCTCCATCCCTATCTCTTGCTCTCTCTCTCTCCCCCATCTAACCCTATAGTATTTTCGTCTGTCACACACAGTCTCTCTCTCTCACCCACACACAATTTCTCTCTCTAATTCTCTCTCTCTCTCTCTCTCTCTCTCTCTCTCACACACACACACACACACATACAAATAACATGTCACCCTACCTCTCTCTCTCTGTGTCACTCACACACACATAGAACACATCACTCTACTTGGAATTAAGACAATGATGATGATGAGGAGGATGAGGATGGACAATGATGATGATGATGAAAAATTATGTTGACGATGATGATGATGATGAGGATGAGGATGATGATGATGACCATGATGATGATGATGATGATGTCCATGATGATGATGATGATGACGATGATGTTGATGATGATTATGGTGATGATGGTGACGATGATGATGATGATGAGGATGATGATGATGATGATGACGATGATGATGACGATGATGACGATGACGATCACGATGACGACGATGATGATACTGATGATGACAATGATGATGAACAATGATGATGATGATGATGACGACAACGATGACGATGACGACAACGACGACGACGACGATGATGATGACGATGATGATGATGATGACGATGACAATGATAATGACGATGACGATGATGATGATGACCATGCTGACGATCACGATGACGATGATGATGAACAATGAGGATGAGGATGATGATGAGGAGGAGGAGGAGGAGGAGGAGGAGGAGGATGACGATGATGAGGATGAGGATGATGACTATGACGATGAAGATGAACAATGATGATGATGATGAGGATGAGGATGACGATGATGATGACAATGATGATGACGATGATGATGATGATGATGAGGACCATGACGATGATGATCGTGATGATGATGATGAACAATGATGATGAATGATGATGATGATTACGAGGAGGAGAAGGAGGATGATGATGATGATGATGATGATGATGATTATGATAATAACGATGATGATGAACAATGATGGTGATGATGATGATTGTGATGATGAGGATGATGATGATGATGATGATGACGACGACGACGACGACGACGATGATGATGATGATGATCACGATGACTATGACTATGATGAAGATGATTATAATGATGATGATGATGATTATGATGATGAGGATGATGATAATGATGATGACCATGATGATGATGATGAAGAATGATGATGAGGAGGAGGAGGAGGAGGAGGAGGATGACTATGATGATGATGAGGATGATGATGATGATGATGATGACGATGACGACGATGACAATGATAATGATGATCACGAATACTATGACTATGATGACGATTACGATGATGAGGATGATGGTGACAATGATGATGACTATGATGGTGATGATGATGATGATGATTATGACCATGGCGATGATGATGAACAATGATGATGATGATGATGATGATGATGAGGATGATGATGACGACAACGATGATGATGATGATGATGATGATGAGGATGATGATGATGATGATGACAATGATTATGATGACAATGATGATGATGATGATGACCATGACGATGATGATGAACAATGATGATGATGATGATGAAGATGAGAATGATGACGACGATGATAATGAGGATAATGACTATGATGATGATGATGATGATGATGATGATGATGAACCGTGATGACGACGACGACAATGACGATGACGACGACGACGATGATGATGACGATGACGAAGACGACAACGATGACAATGATGACAATGATGATAATGATGATGACGATGACGATGTACAATGATGATGAACGATAATGATGATGATAATGATGAAGATGACGATGATGACGACGGCGACGACAATGATAATGACGATGGTGATGATGATGACCATGACCATGATGATGAACAATGATGATGATGGTTATTATGTTACAATGTAACAATTTTGGTTGCAAAAGAGGAAGCTCATAACCCATGTTACGGATGTGAGTTATAAATTCATAACTCTGTGGCCATACAGGACCACTTCTCTAGGTAGCAGCGGGGTTTCAAAACAATCTAAATCTATACAAACATTTAATTTAATTACTTTTACATCGCTTGAACTATCATTGCATCACTTTTACATTTTGGTATTGTTCTTCCACTATCTAATTCAGCATTGATTGTTGCACATCTTCACCATTTTGCCATATGTTGTGTATATTTACCAATCCATTGTGCTTCTTTTCCATCCTCTCCATATTCTTTGCATCTTGGCCAATCTAATATTAATTAATAGATTAAAGAAACTTTAATACATGTAAGTAGTATTAATATCAATATGTTTGCTACTTTGAAAGATTACAAAGTGAAATCAAACCCGTTAGATATTGGAGAGGGAAACATTAAAATTTCATTTCACTTTAGCCGCCCGTCACTTACACTAGGAAACCTAGATCCCGGCATCTCGTTATACATGCAGGACAAAGGCCATGAGTGTGTTGATGAAGTGTTAATAAAGTTGATTTGTATAAGACAATGTCCATGCCATTAGCTATGACACTGTGATGCGTTAAGTTTTGTGCAATCTTGTCTAATTGTATTAATAAATTAATAAAAAGGAGGATTTGCCCTACTGATTCGAAAAGTAGAATGGCGGTAGTTGCAGCGTATTTGCGTTGATGTCTGTTGTGTGCTTTACATTTGAATAATTGTGGAGGAAGTTGGATAACAGCTGGGAACAAAAAATGAGTTGTGAGGCGCCAGCTAAAAATTAAATGCATCACCTCATTGTTTATAAAAAAAACTAAGATCAGCACTGCCCAAAAACAAATTAGATGGATTTATTACACTCCATTATTCATAGGTATGCATTTAATTAGCATACCCTCAAAACGGGGAATGAAACGTTGAGAAGAATTGCTAGATGTTGTAAAATGAGAGAAGGTGAAGAAAACGACACTCTTGTCACAGTTAAAGCTATTGAAAATAGTTGGCATTGATGTCAGAACAGTTCAGTAATGACAAAGGAATAACCAATAAACATGATGGCAGTGCAAACTCAATGTAAGACAAATGAATCCACAAAGATTATGTGTAGATCTAGCAAGGGGATCAAGTCCTTGGATCGATACCCTGGATGAACAAATTTGTAAAACTGTGTGGAGGATGAAGATATAGAGGTTATAGACAGATCCAGATAAGGAGATCAATTCCGGGTGAAGATAGATCGGGTTGAATGAACGATCCTCTGATCAATCAATGCAAAGGTTGTGTTTGTTCCTTTGACAGAGATTAGATGATCCAAACTAAAGGAGAAAGATGAATCGACGATGCGGAAAGAAATCACAAAATGAATCTGCACGGGAGATAAGAGATCCACAAAGTTAAAGTGTAGTTCCATACTAGTAGCAGATCAACGGTTGAAATCAAAGCCACAAGAAATCAACGACTCACGGGAGTTGCGGAAGACGAATTGCGGAAGAAATTTTTAGAGTTTGTGAAAGGCAAGTTTCGCAATATGCAATTGCAGAAATAAGAGTTGCCGAAGTAACTTTCAAGAAAAGTTGAAATGCATACCCGCAATCCGCAATTGCGAAAGGAAGAAGTTTCTGATTGCAGAAAGATAATTGCAGAAGCAATTTTCAAGAAAATTCAAAATGCATACCCGCAATCCACCATTGCAGAAGGAAGAAGTTTCTGATTGTGGAAAGATAATTGCTAAAGCAAATTACGAGAAAAGTCAAAATGCATACCTGCAATCCGCAATTCACAATTGTGGAAGGAAGAAGTTTCTGATTGTGGAAAGATTGTTGCAGAAATATAATTGCACAAGCAAATTTCAAGAAAAGACGAAATGCAGACCTGCAATCCGCAATTGTGGAAGGAGGAATTTTTGAATTGCGGAAAGGTCATTGCAGAAAGGTATTTGTGGAATGGCAATTGTTGAAAGACAAATGTGGAAATGTAATTACAGAATTAATTTTTTGGGAAAATTCAAAGTCCACATATGCAATCTGCAACCCACAATTGCAGAAATATGATTGTGGAAAGACACTTTGTGGAAAGAAAGATGCGGAAAGGATGTTGCGGAAAGACAACTGTGGAAGTTCGTGACTGATAAATTTAAACAGAGTTAAAAATGATAGATAGAGAGTAGAAGAAGAAATAATAACACAGAGAAGTAAGAAAATGTGTTTGATGAAGAGCCATGTGTTATGAAGAGATGTGTATATGAACAGTCACAACTCCAGATCAAAAGGGCGCAACTATGAAACTCCAGAGTGAAGAGATATGTTGGTAAAGAAATATTAATGACGGTAAAATTATTTATAAGCAAAGATTTTGATTTTATTAAAGTTTCTCTGCAGTTCAGATCTGTGTAGTAGCAAGTAAAACAGAGACCAAGGGATACATAAGAAGATCTGGAAGTTTGATAAAAACATACTAGGGTGGTAGGGTGGTGCTAGGGAAGGTTATATGCCTGCAAGGGGGCCGTAGCCTCCTTCTAGTAGTAGCCGGTAATAGGGTGTAGAAGCATCATTTCGGTAGTAGCTAATAAATCAAGGGGTCGTAGACTCCTTCTAGTGGTAGTTGGTAAATAGGGTGTAGAAGCATCCTTTCAAAAGTAGTTGATAAACCAGGGGGTTATAGCCTCCTTCCAGTAGTTGCTGGTAAATAGGGTGTATTAGTATCCTTGTTTGTAGAAGCAGGAAAAAACTATTTGTAAATACAATTTTGCAGTAATAGGAAGTATTGGTGGTTTACCCAATTCGGCTTCCACGATAAATTTGTGTTCTGTGTGTTTTTGTTGATCATGTGTGTTAATAGGTAAATTAAAAGTGGTTTTAATTGTTAAAATTTATCAATACTGATTCACCCCCCCTCTCAATATTGTCCAATATTCCAACAATTGGTATAATGGCAGGATCCTTCACTACAATTTAATCATTGGAAAGAATATCCTATTAAAAACCACTATAGATCAACAAGAAAGGATTGCCTCCAACAAAGTTCCAGTTCTTAATAAAGAAGGATGTGCATTATGGAGCATAAGAATGAGGGTATACTTACAGTCATTAGGATATGGAGTATGGAATTCAGTAATATCTTATTACATCCCACCAAAAAGAATAAGGACTACATATCAGAAAGAATCCAAGAAAAATAACTCAAGGGCAATGGAGGCTATACTTGATGGATTACCTCAACCTATCAAAGAAAAGAGAGGATCATGTCTCTCAGCTATGGAACTTTGGGTCAAATTTGAGAAAATTTTACTCAGTTGAACAAAGAACAGAAATAAGTTTTTCAATTTCAAGAATGAAAGTGATGATGAAGAATCTTGCAATCTTAAGGAAGATCAAAGGAGTAAAACCATATAAAAAGAAAAATTTAATAAAAAGAAGAAAAACTTATATTTCATGGAAGATGGTGAAGATGAAGAAAATCTTTTCATGAAGACAATAACTTCAGAAGATGATTCAGATGTTGAAGGAGTGGTGGACCTAAAGGTAGAACTCACTAGTGCTCTTGAATAAATTGAAAAATGCAGGAAAAATAACAAACAGTCAAACAAAATCATTAGTGACTTGAAGACCCAAATTCAAGAGGCCAAGAAGATTGAAGGGGACCTAGATTTGCAACTCAAAAAGAGAATACAAGAATCTAAAAGGCTTGAGGAAGAGATTATGCACCTTAGAAAGAAGCTTGATGAGAAATCTGTTCAATCAAAATTTGAGAATAGCTCTAAGACTTTAGATGATATCTCAAGTAGCCAAAGACCATCAAGTGATAAATCTGGATTAGGATATGACAGAGAAAAGAAGCCATAATGTTCCTCTTTCACAAACCAAGATAGAGATAAAACAAGCTATGCTGCTACACTCAAGAGAACAATTAAAAGGGAAGAAAGTAAGAAATATTCTCCTCTCTTACAAAGAGCAGATATGATGCCTAGAAGACCAATGACAAGTAGATATCAACAAATATTCTTGGGTCATTGCTACTCTTGTAATAACTTTGGACATAAAGCCCTGAATTGCAAAGCATATGAAAAGGTTCATGACTATTAGAAGAATTTCAGGAAGACTAAATCCAGTCATCAGAATTCTACCCATATAAAGAATTTGAGAAGATATGAAAATGAAAATAACCATTACAAGCAAAAATATCAAAAGGAATTCTTTGGATATTGCCATTGTTTTCATAAGTTTGGTCACAAGGATGCTAATTACAGAACCAAGGGAAAAGATATAATTCTGAGAAGGAAACAAGACACAAAAACATCAAATGATAGAAGATCAATACGTAGGGCACCTCATGGAAAGATGTGGAGAAGAAATTCCAAGTACAAAGACTCAGAAGAAATACAAATTTCAAACATTAGTGAAGTTTCCAAGCATGATGATGAGAAAAATAGTGCTATAGATGAAAATGACATGCATTTTGAGGGAAAGAAAGGTGAAAATATAAATCAATACACCAATGGAGATGAAGATGATAATGGTGGATTCCTTTTCTAAAATGGTTTCTCATGACCTAGAAGAGAACCCTAAAATTAGCATTAGAAGGGATCATATACTCAGGGGGAGTTAATATCAGAAAATTACAATTGGTGCTTGAAAAATATCAGTTGGTAAGAAGAAAGGAATGTCTTTAGGCTGCCATCAAAGAAAGAAGAAGAAGAGTTATAATAAATAATTAGTAAAATTTATATTCCTCACAGACAAGAAGAAGTGTAGAAGTGACAAATTAAAGACTTTGCGAGAGACCATCCATGTGACAAAGTGAAGCAACATGAAAGTATTAAAGTGTGTGATTCATGAATACCATGAAGTCTGTAACTAGTATACCAGAAGTTATTTTTATGGCATTAAAGACTCCTTAAAAAAAAAAACAAGTCATATGATACAAAGAAATCCGGTATGGAAGGAAACTAAAGGTTGACTGAAAAATATCATTCGTAAAATTGATGAAAGATTGAATCGATGAAAGAAAGAATCCACCTTAGGATCACAGACAAAAAATTAAGAGGATTGATCATCAATCAATTGAATTCAATGTATAGGGTCATTGATCATCGATCAATGTAAGGATGAACGACTGAGGACGAGGAAAAATAAGAGATCAGTGATCAGGATTGAATCCAGATGAAGAAGGTGCAAAAATGTTAAACATGCGAAGGGATAATGTATGGGTGTTACATCGATGGTTATTTCAAGATCGTTATCAAATAAACTGTCGAGGAAGAATCTGTTGTGGAAAAGTGAACAAAGGCTGGTAAATAGCTTGGACTCCAGAATCAATATCAAGTCTTATGTTAGCATTAAACATAACCGTAGATCTAAGATGGACTTAGATCTAACAGTTGTCATCAATTCTGCTACATCAAAATACGATTGATTCAGGAGGATATTGGTGACCAACCACCTATTCCTCTTGGACCCCCACCATTTCTTCTTTCAATTTTCCAGTTTCCTTAATTGTAGCACAATTTACTATTTTTGGCAGTTTTTCAGGTCCTAAACTTTCGGAGCCGTTTTGAGGCCCTAAAGGACGTTTTTTTGGCATCGAATGGTTGGGAAAATATGAGTCCATTTTAGACTTTATATTTTTCATTAATGGATGTAGTCCCTAAACATATCTTTCTAACGATGTATCATGCGCGTCAAACGGAGGTAGTATGCTAAAGTTACGACCTCGGGAAATTGATGTACCAAGTTACCCAACGGGGCCCACATTAAGGCGTTTCACCTCGTAGGTTTAGGTTTTTGGATGTGTAGGGTTTCCATTATTTCTCAATAATATATAGGCCTTCGAGCCTCATTATAACATGGAGTTCAGAGGCATGTAGCCGCCACATCTCTTCTCAGAGATAAGCTACCAGCACTCTATCTAGTTTATTTCCATTCTGTATGTAAACAAGTTTCAGTTATTGATTAATGAAATGAAGTGTTATTTCCGCTGCATATTTACTTTTATGGTTATTTGTGTATTATGTTTTGTTCCTGCATAAATGTGGATCAATGGTATTAGGGCAATCTGCTCTTTCTCGATCCTTCTTTGCATGTCCCCAACGAGGGTGGGGTATAAAGAGTTAGAGCTCGATCTGGTTGAACATTTGCAAGATCAGCCTTGCAAATCCCAATGGCCACCCATGGGGGACGAAAAGAAAGATGAGGGCATAGAAGATCCTATCAAAATGTTGCTCGAGGAGGCCCTTGAAAAACAAAGGAACGTGATGATGGATAACTTCGCCAGATCCTTCAACGACTTCCCACTGGCGGCGCATCTGCATCTAGCAGCCACTCTAGAGGTGCAACCCCTTTTAAGGTACAAGTAAAATTCGACATTCCCATATTTGATGGTCGAATAGATGCAGACACCATAGATAAATGGTTGAATCTATTAGAAGGATATTTCTCGGTTCATGACTTTTCTGACCGGGAAAAGATTACTTTTTCTCTACTCAAAGTCACCCCCCATGTCAAGGACTGGTGGAAAACCTACTGTGAGAGAAAGGATGAGGAGGAACCCTATCTGTTCTCGGCTGTACCCACTTGGAATTCTTTTTGAGATGGCATAAAGGCTCAATATTATCTGGTGGCGAGCTATGAGGACAAGTACATCCAATGGACTACACTGCGGCAACAAAGAGATCAAGATGTGCATGAGCTGACGAATCTGTTCCATACCCTGCGCACCAAGTTGGGTATCAAATATTCAGAGAAAAATTTGGTGCTAAAGTACCGCAGTTGTCTGAACAGATACATTCAGGAGGAAATGGAGTACCTCGACATCTCCTTGCTTGGTATGGCATATCGGTATGCTGCCAAAATTGAGCAAAAATTCAAACAGAAAAAGAGAGACTTTGGATCTGTGAATCAGAAGCAAGGGAAAGGTGCCCCCAAACCACAGAACCAAGGACACATCCAAGGCATGGAGACTCAATAAAACTTGCCAAAGCCGCAAGAAAAGAGCAACACTGCAAAGCCAAAGAAGGAAGCAGGAAAGTGGTGCGAGTTCCATAAGAGCCCCACTCACAATAAAAGTGGGTGTCAGGCTAAGCAGTCACTGGTGGCTGAGATAAAGGTTTCTGAATCAAATGCATACTTTGACACTGAATCAAAACCCGAGAAGGGGAATAACAAAGGGAATAAGATTATCGATGCAGAGCCCAATGCCACCATTTCCACCACAAAGATCCAAAAGGAAGAACCAAAATTCACAGGAGGAGTAGCGTCTTTTCCACTCCCAGATGTGGGTAAAGGGTTCCTCACTACAGTTCATTGTCAACAGTGGGAGACAAAAGAACCTAATTCCAGCAGAGGTCGTGAAGCGGTTGGGTTTGCCGACCACAACACACCCGCAACCGTACACCAACGGGTGGTTTCACCAATTAGGACGAGATCTCTGTGTCAACCAACAGTGCCACCTTCCCTACAGCATCAAGCCCTTCACCGATGAGGTATTATGTGATATTGCTCCTCTTGATGTTTGTGATGTATTATTAGGTCAACCATACTTATGGAAGCGACATGCTGTGTATGAGTCCTGACCTCGCGCTGTTATTATTACGTTGGGAAATAATTTGTACAAGATACCAGAGGTACCACCCCCTACCACTATCTCTTTCGTTACTGCAAAACAATGCAGTAAGCTCATTTCCAAAACCGGGAAGTTTGTTTTCTTGATGATACACCCTTAGGGCAAGAAGAAGATCATGGCCACAACCTCCAAACAGGGCCCCTCCGCACGACAACAAAAAATGGACAAGGTCGTGGAGGATTACCGGGACATATTCACCTCACCCATCAGGGTGCCTCTCCACTGTTAGGTTAAGCACCCCATCGATCTGATCCCAGGTGCACCGCTGCCCAATGGACCGATATATTGCCACTCTGTTATGGAGAATGATGAAATCAAGAGGAAAATTCAGGAGCTGCTACAGAAGGGTCACATCCGTCCAATTTCTTCGCCTTGTGGGAGCCCGATCATGTTGGTATAGAAGAAGGATGGGACTTGGAGACTCTGTATTGACTATCGAGCGCTGAACAAGATCACTATCCAAAATAGGTACCCGATCCCACGGATTGATGAACTCTTGGACCAGCTTAAAGGGGAAAAATAATTTAGCAAGATCGACTTAAAGTTCGAGTATCACCAGGTACCGATCGAACCCACCGATGTGTGGAAGACTACCTTCAAAGCCAAGGAGGGCATTTTTGAATGGTTGGTCATGCCTTTCAGGCTAACGAATGCTCCTGCAACCTTCATGAGACTTATGGACGCCATATTGCATCCATTCACCAACTCATTTGTAGTAGTGTACTTGGATGACATCCTAATATCCAGTCAGACTTGGGAAGAGCACCTCCACCACATCCGACAGGTCCTCCAAACATTGCGGCAGCACAAGTTTTGTGCCAATTTGGACAAGTACGCTTTTGGCATTACCCAAGTTCAGTATCTGGGATACATTATTGATGACTGTGGGGTACATGTGGATCCCACAAATATCCAAGTCATTCGGGATTGGCCAGCCCCAACTACTCTAACATAGCTTTGTAGCTTTCTGGGCCTTGCTAATTTCTACTGTAGGTTCATGTTGGGATTCTCTCATATCACTTGGCCCTTAAGTCAAGTCACCAAGGGAGGAGCAAAAGGAAAATTATTTTGGTCGAAAACTTAGCAGAAGGCGTTTGTAGAATTGAAACATTGCCTCTACCATGACCCAGTGCTCACATTACCAGACTTGCAACAACCATTTGAGATCGAGACAAATGCCTCTGACTATGCTATTGGGGCGGTCCTTACTCAAAAAGGGAACCCAATGGCATATCACAGTGAGACAATGTCCGACACAGCCCGCAAATATCCCACTTATGACAAAGAGATGTATTCCATTGTACAGGCTTGACGAGAATGGAAGCATTACATTTTGGGGAAGGAAACGATCATCCACACAGACCACGGACCCTTGCAGTTCATGCAGACACAAGGGAAGTTATAGAATGATCACCATCAGAAGTGGTCCACATATCTACAACAGTTGCATTTGAACATCAAGTACAAGAAGGGAAGCACCAATAATGTTGTAGACTGCCTCAGCTGACCACCGATCATGGCGATAACGACCGTGCTCAACTCTTGTGAGCATGAGACTTCTGATTGGCCGCTTCTCTACAAGAGCGATCTAGAATTTAGCGACACATACCAGATTCTCTTGGAGGGAAACCAAGTTCCAAAATTTCACCTCCAGGATGTACTACTGTGTCACATGGGACACCTTTGTGTTCCTTCAAGCGAGCGTGCCAAGATGATTTGGGAAGCACACTATAGTCGAGTCGCTAGGCATTTCGGGGTTGAGAAAATAGTGGCAGTACTGTAGAAGTATTTCTATTGGTCGAACCTTCGACAAGACATCGGGAAGTACATATGATCCTGCACTGCCTGCGCCATTTCCAAACCATCCATCAAGAAGCAAGGCCTCTATAGTCCGTTAGCTACCCCTAGTTGACTTTGGGAGTCCATATCCATGGATCACATGTCAGGCCTTCCTTCTGCTAAGCACGGAAACAACTGTGTGTTTGTGGTTGTTGACAGATTCTCAAAGATGGCCATAATGGTATCCCGCAAGAAGAATATCACAACAGAAGCCACTGCTAAACTCTTCTTTGAACGAGTGTGGGTACACTTTGGGATCCCACAGTCTATAATCTTAGATGGACAACAGGTTCCTTAGTACATTCTGTTCTAGCCTATGGTCCATGCTAGACACCAAGCTCACAAAGTCCACAGCTTTGCATCCCCAGACTGATGGCCAGACAGAGGTCGTCAATAGGATGATCATACACATATTGCTCATGTAAAACTTAAAGCATCCACGCACATGGGATGAGAGCCTCCCCTATGTACAACACAGCTATAACTGAGCCCTTCGTAGCTCAACCAACCAAACCCCTTTCAGGTGGGCTTGGGATTCTAGCCACTATGTCCCATTGACGTAGCCATGCCGTTTGCAGCTACTCAGGATGATTCAGCTCCAGCTACTCAGGCTGATTCAAATCATATCTAGTCTGAAGTTTCCAAGGAAAACAACTTCATTGAGCACATTCAGCACATTCACCAACAGGTTCATGACATATTGGGAAGATCCAATGGTAAGTACAAGCAACTACATGATCAGCATCGGGTGCAACACAACTTCCAGGTGGGCAACAAAGTGTGGCTACATCTGCCTCGTTGGACCCCACTGTAAGCTTTTCCCACTCTAATATGGGCCATACACCATCGCCAAGGCTGTCAGGGACAATGCCTTTGAGCTCAGTATTCCACCATTCCTTGGTCTGCACCTGGTGTTCAATGTGGACCGCCTTTGACCCTACTTTCCACCTCTACTGGACACATCAGACATGGCAGAACAACTCACACCAACAGAGTTAAACCTCAACTGCATTGAATAAGCCACAACTGATCAAATTATGGACACATAGATCAAGAACACTCGCTAGCAGAATATCTAGCTATATCGAGTTGTCAAAACAGGCCAATTCCTTCACCAGGGACCAAGTTCAACAGAAGTTTCCTCATCTCATGGAGGAACTCAACGCAATGGGGACCATTGCTTCCTAAGGGGGGAGGAATGATACAGGAGGATATTGGTGACCACCCACCTATTCCTCTTGGACCCCCACTATTGCTTCTTTCGTTTTTCCAGTTTCCTTAATTGTAGCACAATTTACTATTTTTGGCAGTTTTTTGGGTCCTAAACTTATGGAGCCATTTTGAGGCCCTAAACGACTTTTTTTTGGCATCGAATGGTCGGGCAAATATGAGTCCATTTTGGACTTCATATTTTCCATTTATGGATGTAGTCCTTAAACAGATCTTTCTAACAATGTATCATGCGCGTCAAACGGAGGTAGTATGCTAAAGTTACGACCCTGGGAAATTGATGTACCAAGTTACCCAACGGGGCCCACATTAAGGCGTTTCACCTTTTAGGGTTAGGTGTTTGGATGTGTAGGGTTTCCATTGTTTCTCAATAATATATAGGCCTTCGAGCCTCATTATAACACGGAGTTCAGAGGCATGTAGCCGCCACATCTCTTCTCAGAGATAAGCTACCAGCACTCCAACTAGTTTATTTCCATTCTGTATGTAAACAAGTTTCAGTTATTGATTAATGAAATGAAGTGTTATTTCCGCTGCATATTTGTTTTTATGGTTATTTGTGTATTATGTTGCATTCCTTCATAAATCTGGATCAACAAGGAAGATAATAGTCAATACATGCAGTGGAATTGGAAAGTAATCGTCTCTCCATGATCTCACATCGACAGATTAACACGATCGCCAAGGAAGATCAACGACCAAAATTTATCCTGCTAGGTGAAGTTGCCCAGTGTTAATTAAGCTCCATGGGCACGGTTATGAAGATTAGTTTAATACTGGTTCAAGTCCACCGTTGATGTGGCTTGATAAAAATCTGACAGTCCTAAATCATTCCGCCAGGTGAAATCGCACGATGGTTAAAACTACTCTTCGGGCACAGAATTTTTATGAAGTTCAGTTCAATACTGGTTCAATTCCACCGTTGATGTGGGTTGATGAAGATCCAAAGGTTTTGATTCATTCCGCTGGTCAAAGAATCTCGCCAACTAACTAAATTCTCGGATGCAGAATCACTTGTAATCCAGTAAAAAGGTCATTTCACATCTGCTCTACTAAACAAGGATTTGGCTATAAAGCACATTTAATTAGTAGAACATCTAAACTTAGAGATGAGTTAACTTTAGTTAACTATGCAATTCTAAGTTTTGTTAAAACTGAACTTGTTAATGAAGATCTGCATTCAAGAATGGTCACGAATAATTCCAGCATACGTTTCAATGAAGAGACATGATAGTTCAAATAAAGATATGATGACATCTTCATGTCTGAACAAGGATAGTGAAAGAGTCTTAAGAACATAATTGATGAACTTCTCATAGAAGTGTGTATATGAAATTGTAGCAAAGACTGTTGTTGAAAGTGTATTGGAAAGCTTTCTGTTGAAAAGTGGAAGGTGTAACCCGTGGTCTCCAACCATGAATAGTGGTTGCCTTTAAAGTCTCCATCCAAGACAAATTTCTTCCAAAGATCCTCATAAACTACCATGATATACATACAAGGAAAATGTTTGATGAGTGAAAAAATGACATTGTGAAAACTATTGTAAGTTGATGTGCAAAATAGTGAATAGAAGTCCAACACTACTCACACATAGAAATTCTCTCTAGACAGTCATCGTATTGGTTTGAAGTAACAAAAAAACTCATCAATGGGACAGAAGGAAGCACTGTGATAGGGGGATTCTATGAATTTATTATCCAAGTTATCATTCAAAGAACTTAATGCAAGAAATAAAATGTTAACCAAATCATAACATAGTGGTTAGTACCAAGTCAAGTTAAAAAGAAGGGGAGACTGGAAAGGCATAATAGGTTATCCTTTCTCATTGTTGTCAAAGGGGGAGAATGATTAGATGTTGCCATCATTGCCAAAGGGGGATCCAATGAGGGGATCAAGTCCTTTGATCAATACCTTGGATGAACAAATTTGTAGAACTGCATGGAGGATGAATATATAGAGGTTATACACAGATCTAGATAAGGAGATCAAATCTAGGTGAAGATAGATCAAGTTAATTGATCGATCCTCTGATCAATCAATGCAAAGGTTACATTTGTTCCTTTGACAAAGATTAGATGATCCAGATTAAAGGAGAAAGATGAATCGACGATGAGGAAAGAATTCACGAAGTGAATATGAATAGGATATAAGATATTCACAAAGTTAAAGTGTAGTTCCGCACTAATAGCAGATCGACGGATGAGATCAAAGGCATAAGAAATCGACGGCTTGTAGGAGTTTTAGAAGATGAATTATGAAAAAAAAAATTGGAATTTGTGAAAGGCAAGTTCTACAATCTGCAATCTACAACTGTAGAAACAGTCTTGCAGAAGCAGCTTTCGAGAAAAGTCAAAATGCATACCCGCAATCTGCAATTGTAGAAGGAAGAAGTTTCTGATTGTGGAAATGTTGTTGCAGAAATATAATTGCGGAATAAATTTTTGAGAAAAGTCAAAATGCACACCCATAATCCGCAATTGCGGAAGGAATAAGTTTTCGATTGTGGAAATATCATTGCAGAAGCAAATTTCGAGAAAATTCGAAATGCATACCCGCAATCCACAATCCACAATTACGAAAGGAAGAAGTTTTCAATTGCAGAAAGATACTTGCGGAACCGAATTTCGATAAAAGTCAAAATGTAAACCCGCAACCTACAATCCGCAATTGTGAAATGAGGAGTTTCCGAACTGCAGAAAGGTATTTGCGGAAAGGAAATTGTGGAAAGAAAAATGCGAAGAGGTAATCGTGGAAGTAAGTTTTGGGAAAAAGTCAAAGTGCACATCCACAATCTGCAATCCGCAATTGCAGAAAGGTAATTGCAGAAAAGTAATTAAGGAAAGATAATTGCGTAAAGGTAAATGTCGAAAGGATGTTGCGGAAAGACAACTGCTGAAGGTCATGACTGATAATTTAAACAGAGTTAAAAATGATAAACAGAGAGTGAAAGAAGAAATAATAACACAGAGAAGTAAGAAAACACGTTTGATAAAGAGGCATGTGTTATGAAGAGATGTGTTTTATGAATAGTCATGATTCCATATCAAAAGGGCGCAACTGTGAAACTCCAGAGTGAATGTGATTTAATAAGAAGACATATGTAGGTTGAGTAATTTTTTGAAGGATGTCTATAACTATTTCAACACCAAGAATTTGTAAAACAAGTACAAATATAGCTAATTTGTGCTGGAAAATATTACTTGAGAAGATTGGCATATGCAGAGCGATGACGGGGTTAAGCATCCCAATAATGAATACATATAGGCAGCTAAAACTGATCTAAACATAGTTGGTCGAAGGTTAGAAGTGACAAATTGAAGACTTTGCTAAAGACCATCCATGTGACAAAGTGAAGCAACATGAAAGTATTAAAGTGCGTGATTCATGAATACCATGAAGTCTGTAACTAAGATAGCAGAAGTTATTTTTATGGCATTAAAGACTCCTTAAAAAAAAGAAACAAGTCATATGATACAGAGAAATCCGGTATGGCGAGAAACTAAGGGTTGGGTGAAAAATATCATCAGTAAAATTGATGAAAGAAAGAATCCACCTTAGGATTAGAGACAGAAGATTAAGAGGATTGATCATCAATCATTTGAGTTCATGGTACAAGGTATTGATTATTGATCACTGCAAGGATGAACGACTGAGGACGAGGCAAAGCAAGAGATCGATGGTCAGGATTGAATCCAAAGGAAGAAGGTGCAAAAATGTTAAACTTGCGGAGGGATAATGTATGAGTGTTAGATCGACAGTCAGTTCAATATCGTTATCAAATCAATGTTCGAGGAAGACTCCGATGTGGAAAAGTGCATGAAGGCTAGTAAATAGATTGGACTCTGAAATCAATATCAAGTCTTCTATTAGTATTAAAAATAACCTTAGATCTAAGATGGAATTAGATCTAATGGTTGTCAACAATTCCGCTACATGAAAATACGTGGAAGATAATAGTCAGGACAGGTAGCAGAATTGGAAAGTAATCATTGCTCCATGATCTCACATCAACGGATGAGCACGATCGCTAAGGAATATCAACAACTGAAAATTATTCTGCTGGGTGAAGTTGCGCGGTGTTAATTAAGTTCTGCGGGCACAGAATTTTTATGAAGATCAGTTTAATACTGGTTCAATTCCACCATTGATGTGGGTTGATAAAATCCAACGGTCCTAAATCATTTCATTAGGTGAAATCGCATGATGCTTAAAACTACTCTTTGAGCGTGGAATTTTTATGAAGTTCAGTTCAATACCGGTTCAAGTCCACCATTGATGAAGATCCAATGGTTCTGAGTCATTCCGCTGGTGAAAGAAGCTCAATAGCTAACTAAAGTCTCAGATGCGGAATCACTTGTAATCCAGTTAAAAGGTCATTTCACATCTTCTCTACTAAACGAGGAGTTGGATATAATGCACATTTAATTAACAGAACATCTAAACTTAGAGATGAGTTATTTTAGTTAACTCTTCAATTCTAAGTTTTGTTAAAACTGAACTTGTTAATGAAGATCAGCATTCAAGAATGGTCACAAAGAATTCCAACAAAGACTTCAATGAAGAGGCACAATTGTTCAAATAAAGATATGATGACATCTTCATGGCTAAACAAGGATATTGAACGAGTATTAAGAACATAATTGATGAAGTTCTCAAAGAAGTGCGTATTTGAAATTGTAGCAAAGCATGTTGTTGAAAGTGTATTGGAAAGATTTCTGTTGAAAAGTGGAAGGTGTAACCCATGGGTTTCAACCATGAACAGTGGTTGCCTTTAAAGTCTCCATCCAGGACAAATGTCTTCCAAATATCCTCATAAACTACCTTGATATACATACAAGAAAATTGTTTATGAGTGACAAAAATGACATCGTGAAAAATCTTGTAAGTTGATGTGCAAAACAATGCATAGAAGTCCAACACTACTCACACCTAGAAATTATTACCTGAAAAAGTATTAACCGAGAAGACTGGCATATGCAAAGTGATGGCGAGGTTAAGCATCCCAATAATGAATACATATAGGCATACAAAATTGATCTAAACATAGTTGGTTGAAGGTTAGTTTGTCTACCATACATTCAATGCAGGTTAGTCGGTCTACCTTACATTCAATGCAGGTTAGTCGATCGAAGGTTGGAGTGAATGTAGACATAAATTCTTTGATGTATTCAATTCCTAATTTGACGTGAAATCTCATTGATTCATTTGTCCACACTGAGAGAAGTACCTGGATATTAGAGTATTATTCTTGCGCGTAGGAGAACAAAAGCATCCAATAATGACAAACAACATATTCCACTTGCTATCGCAGGTTATCCTGATGCTCTTCCAACTATTGTGATGATCCCACGGTATATTCCACTGCCTATTAACGGTAGCCACAAAAAGATGATGATCTATTAGATCATTTCAACCCTGCATCAATGTTTTGATATGCTACTCCCAACCTTCTCATTAATGTTTCCAACACACATTAATGTTTTGGTTACACATGGCAGGTTTTCATTTGTTCTCGACAGACCAACGAAATTGCTAGACAAAAAGCCCCGTAAAAAACTCCTTCAGCGTAAATATGATGAAATAAACAATATGAACTGCAATTAGCTTTAATGGATTATAGTGAATTTTTATAGATAAAGAAATTTTATATGTACACTTCATGGAAGATAGCCAAATGTATTAATGACAGAATCGTAGTTGGTTGAAACTAGTTGTACATTAATACTTGTTTGCAGTGGACACCCACATGCATATACATTTATTCATATAATGGGTATCAAACATGCATATAATGGGCATTAAACAGTTCAAACTGTCACAGTCCCTCATGGCTCAGCTTCATCGTAGAAACTTGGTTGTGCTTAAACAGATCTATGTTGAAACTTGGTTGTGCTTAAACTTGGAGCCCTGTTGGTTGTCGATGGTAGAACTTGGTCTTACTGGCGAGTTGGCTACTGAATGGGGGAATTATATCAATAGTCTATATAGTGCAGGTATTGATTTATCTTTGGATAGTGACCAGTTAGTTTGGGCAGCCAACAAGCATTCGGGTGTTGTGACAACCAATTTAGCCTATCTTGAGGTTTTAAAACACCGCCGGATTCCTATTGGTCTATGGTGGCACACGACTCCATGGAAACTGAGGATATCGTGTAAGATCAATTTTTTTAGCTGGCTATGTCTCAATCATAAAATTCTTACCTGGGATTCTCTGCAGCACCATGGTTACAATGGCCCTGGCTACTGTGTCCTTTGTAACTCTGCATTGGAGACGGTGAAGCATATGTTAAGGACCTATGTGTTTTTTCAGCAAATTGGACAGTTTTATTGTAACAGGTTGAACTGTTTGTGGTAGTGGGACAAACTAAACATATTAGACAATTTGAAGACTTGGGTTTTGAAGTTACATTTTCCACCCGAAGTTCCATTCATATTGATGTCAGAGGTCTAGCGGGACAGGAATGAATTTATTTTTCTAAATATTCCTGTGATGCTTACTCACGTTCTCACTAAGGTTTGCTCATATTTAGTGTTACTTGATATTTTTACTAAAAATATTGTATAGAGGAATATTAGTCTCCCTTCGATCACTAATGATGTTGTGGTAGGTTTCTTTGATGGTGTCGAGAACGATGACTAGTGTGGGGTTGGTATGGTAATCAGGTTGGACTTGAAACCCGTTTTTTGGATTTGGATGGATGCAGGCAGTAGCACAAACACTAGATCTGAGCTTTTGGCCCTTTGGGGTTTTTTACATTTTGCCAAAAAAAACCTTTTTTTGATTTGCAAGTTATGGGACACTCCAGGGCTATTGTGGATTGGGAATTAGGGATACATCATATTCATTCAATGGAACTTACCCAATGGTTGAGGCATGTGAAGGGTCTCTTTAACCATTTTAATTCCCCATGTTCTATCACATTTATAGAGAGTTTAACTCCAAGGCTGATGATCTCTCTAAGCGAGCTATAGGACCGGGTGAAGGTAAGATTGTCTGGGAGGAAAACATAGAAGACTGTCTGGTGGACTCTAGCACTCTGTATCTCTACTGAGCCTCCCTATTAAGTTGTTTTTACTACACTTTGTTGATACTGAAATAGTATGTTTGATGAACTTGTGACTGATAGTTTTTTTATTACTGGTTTAATGTAAAGATGTACATTTTGAGTCCTTTTTTGTAAGACATTTGAAGGACTGGGTTGATATAGTCTAATATGATACTTTGGCTACTATGTTGTAACTAGTTTCGTATTTCTAAGACACAGTTTTATAAATATAAAGCTATCTTTTTTTCGTGTGAAAAAAATATACATTAATTCATATATCTTCTTCTCCCAGAGAAGACCCACCATGAGCTCTATCATTCATGTGTTTCTAACTCTCTACTATACAATCCCATTTATTTTCATGAAAATAACCTTTGTTTATTCCTCGTTGAGATGTTCTAATCATTTTCTTATTCATCGAAGAATATTTTCACATGCAAGCTTAACTGAGTTTCTCACAATGCCTCCCATATTGATCTTTGACCTCTTCTCCTCTTTAGAAATATGTCAAATGATGCGTTCAACTAATCATTATCAATGAACAAAGAAAAAGAGAATGTAGTGCACATAAGCATAGCCCTATCAACCCTATTTTTTTTAAATGAAGTTGCCAACTATAAACAGCTCTAATTAAGCATTTCAGATTAAATAGATAGCCTTAGGGTTCCAAATCAGAATTTGTTCTATGTTCAATCACAGAACTTGTTAATCTGCACACTGACCCTCATTCTATCCACATACTAGGGTTGGTTGTATTGAAACTCGTGCTACTCCCAAGGAAAAAATAGAAAATTGTGCCATGAACTCATTATAGGGAGAACATTACTCTACATGCAATGCAACATTTAATGCGACGGTCACCGTACTTTGAAACGTTGGATCTCAAACATATTGAGATGGACCATTGCATTAAATACCACATTGCATGTAAAACCTTTTCCTTCCACAGGTCAAACTTGTTCACAAAGTCGAAGTGTCGTGGTTGATTTCACCTACACATCTGATAATGTGTCATACTTTTGTTCGGCTAACTCTTCAAACTTTCATAGTTTAGAAGTAAGCTTCTATTGGTCATACCGTGTAGTAGTTACAAGTTGCCATGTTAGGGAGCCTAACTCTATCATAACCTCTTTTTGTGCAACAATTGGTCCTTTCATTGTGGTGAGTAAGCTTTTTTGTTTTTCCAACATGCTTATCAAGAAATGGCAAGGTAGAAGGTGGGGGTGGATAAGAATGCAATGAAATAACATATGCATGCTGTGAATCAATCTAAAATTGTTGATTTACAGGCATATGGGAACTATGAATAGAAAAGCATGCAAAGTGTACAGATCGAGATGCTCAACCTCTTAAATGATATTTTAAAAGCAATAGTGAACACTTAAGCTTTTATAAGCTTGTTGGTTGCTCTAGAAAATGTATCAATCGATGCTCTCATCAAGCATAAAATCTTGTCGAGGAAACAGTGGAGTAGATAGATGCTTGCTCCTAAAGAGGTGAGACACAAAGCTAAGGAACAAAGGGGCAACTCGAATCGATAGAATGAAGCCTCCCCAACAGGGTTTCGAGATGAGTCCTTGAAGGGGCTCACAACCAATTCTTCTAAGGGATGTGTTCCATATAGATTAAAGCCATGTTACCAGCGGAAATACCACCATCCCTCTACTTTACTAGTCATTGAAACTATTCATTGTGGTTGCTTACTCTCATAAGTGCTTGTTATTTAAATTATGCATCACAATTGTTTATTATATGGTAGTTCTCTTTATAGAGAGAACAATAGTATGACGGCTCCCATATAACGACCAACAAATGAGACAATATTACAACATGTAAAGATCCTACGAATTAGAATAGTACAATACTTGAAACATACTATTTGAAGTATAACTATAATGAATTCATTGACTATAGATATTTTTCTAAAAATCTCGTCTTTGTTGATTTTCTAGAGATATGGATGTCCGTCGGGTACTTATATTCTTCATGTATGTCATCTCTGGTAGAACGATGAAGTTGATCTATCATTCAAGTTGCTAAAAAGCAACATCGACTAAATTGTAGAATCCACAAAACTCAACTGGGACAAAATTTTGCCAAGATCGGGAATCGTATGCCCGATAGAAATGTGTTACGTGATGCAATTACTGTTTGTTTTTTTGGCTTTTACATTGATTCAAGAGGGCATAGTAGCATAATTTGGTTGTATTGGTCTTTTGTGTACGAAAATTCTGAAGAATTTAGAATTCATTGAATATTCGATCTATGTGTAATAAGGATACTGGTTAATTTTGAAAACTGGTTTTAAAATGCCAAATTTTAATTAGTCAAACACTATAAAATAATTACCTTTCAATTTCACACTTCTTAATTCAATTTAATATGAATAACAATATACCAAAGAAAATAAATATGCAAATATAATCATAACACTAGATTTATTGGTTACCAAAACCATCTACCCAAACCACTTACATCGTTGCTCATTCCTGAGTCAAAGTTAATCCTAACACAATTTAAAGATTCATTAATTAATTCCAAATATAAGTAGTAGTAAATATTATTTATTTCATTTTTAAAATAATTAATAACTATTAATAAGTAAGATTTTTCTCTCTTGCATTAAGGGCATTATATTTTTGTTTTTTTAAAGAGTAATTTTGGTTATAAGAAATATGTTTTAAAAAAAGAATGATTTTCTTAAGTTTAAAATTTAATGGTCGATATTTAATATTTCATTAAAAATATTGTATATGTTTAACTATATGTATTGTTGTATATTTAATTAAAAATATTATATATAAGAAGTCTACTTATTCGTATTGGATTTTTTGTTACGTATTTTTTTCGTATGAATCGTATTGTATCTGTATTCACACTCAAATTATGCTACTATGTTGTAGGGGCATATCTCTGTGCAAGGCTCTATTTAAATTAAAACTAGCATACCCCCTAAGTTGGGGAAATGAAAGACCATATATGTAGATAATATAAATTTATGTGTTGAAAGCAAGTCTAGTGAATCTATGGTAGGAATAGTAGTCAATAAAATTCAAAAGAAAATTTTGTTGCAAGTGTTAATAAGCAATAAATTGAAACCCATGTAATCAATGGCAAGTAAAATAAAATCTACATTAATTTGTCATACGAGCAAGTATACGATAATTTGTCATAGGAGAAAGTATACATATGTGGGTAAAAAATAAAGGGCTAGGTAGTGATCAAGTTTGACTCTAATTATATTGGTAATCAACATTGGTATTTTTATAGATTGGATTTCATCATTAAAGAGTTTGAAAAAAGTGTACAAGAGAAAATATGCCAACAAAATCTAAATAAAAATGACAAACATAAACATTACACAAGATATTTGCTCTAGAGACATACATGAGTTTGGGCACATTGTTTGTCTATCTTAAATCACACAAATATTTTGATTTTTACCGATAAAGTAAATGGTCTTAACCGTGAAAAGTATTAAGGTATGGTAAATGCATCTCCAAGACTTTGTGGAAACTATTGAATTTAGTCTCACTTTGATAATCCATGTGTGTATTATGTACTTGTGTATGTTTTTGTCACAACAAAAGTATTGGTATGATATAAATCTAATAGACAATGTGTGGCATATGATTACTATAGTTTCCAATATATATAGCTTAAATATCTCCCAAGCACTTGTGTAGAATCCTAGGCATAATCACACAAGTGATACTGTAATGCATATTGCTATATTATAAGAAGTATCATTGAAACTAAATTATGAATGTCATTTATGAATGATTAGTATCATCGCCTAGATGTGTAGGTGTAATCCCTTGCACATTCTTGTTCTTCGACAATCTTTACTTGTAAATTGTTCCTTTTCTTTTACATTAACTTTTACATAATTTTGAATCGCAATTTTGCATTGAAATGTTTGAAGAAATTTCAAATCTCACTGGTAAAATCAAGAACATATCTAGGAAATTTACCAATATCACTACACTACAACTGAATTTGATATCCTCCATCACAACATTATAAAATGGTATCTACTAGACACTATTGAAACCATTAAAACCTAAAATAAAGTAATGGAGGTGGACGTTCATCAATAAATGTGGGTTACTCTCTTAGGAAATAAGGGTGGAAACTACACCCTATGATGGGTGGATGGATGGCATGTGACTTGATTATTAGCAAATACATCTAGATTCCTATAATTAAGTTGAATGTTCACAAGTAAAGACACAATTACCTTTTCAATGTTGTGTAGACATAAGGAAGCATTTATATGTTTTAAGAATTTGTGTGCGCACATACAAACGCAAGAAGCCATTTAAACCACTCAATGATATGAATTCAAGATCACTGCCATACACAAATTATATATTGTTAACATTTGGAAAGAGCAACAAAATAACGGTAGTACCTACATCGCAAGTCAAACTCTACCATAAATGCCTACATCTAAGAATTCAACTAATATACCATTCAGCTTAGGGTGATAGATGAAAAACCAATGATTGTCACCAAGTTAATTGATTGGTTGTATTGATCACTAAACAATCCCATGTCAAAAAACAATATGGGACCCCCTTTTGTTTTAAATGTTTTTGTCTCTAGGCATGCCCTTGAGGCTTTAGGGAACCATACAACATCCTGGTGCAATTAGACCTTGAAAGATAATTTTAATGTTCTTAGATACATCAAGATAATCCTTGGAGTGTTTTTTTATCTAGGATTTAGCACATTCCTTTTTGTCATGTGTGAAGCAACACATTAAATTACTTCTTATGCATCCCACACATCATCGAGGATTATGAGAATTATTTCTTGTGCAAGCTAGATAGGTCTCTGCTTAGTTATGTCACTAACCACATCTTCATCATTTGACAACAATAAAATCTCAATGTTAAAGTCGTGCATGCTTAAAGCTTGTCAATTGACCCATTAAGTTATAACCACAGTCAAATGTGACTCAAATTTGTGTGTATCTAATGTGGCCATTTGTTTAAGTGAGGGATATGTTCTGGCATCCCACGAAACCAGAGATTCAAAGTTGGGTGGATGTAGAAGAGCTAGATTTTGCACAGAAAGAGAGTAAAGGATATTTGTGGATGACGACGGAGTGGTTAGAATGGTACATATATTCTGAAATTCACAAGATTTTCTTTGCCGAGTTCCCCATTCTATTGTATGAATGGTTGTCTAAGTTGACAACCCAGAAAAATAATTGTCAAGGAGGGGAACCAATAGAGTGGACTCCAGTCTTAATCAAGTGGATGAAAAGAACCAACAACCCTATATCAAGGGTTGTGGACTTCTGGGTAGATAGTATCATAGAGGGATATATCACCTAGTTCATCATTAACACGATAACCCCATACAGTGATGCCAAGAGAAAACAATTTCAAGGACCACGCAATAGATATCTTTCATCTTGGAAGATGTGGATCAAAATGCTCATATGTGAAAAAAGGAATTCTATGACTGATAGATTGAGAAGCAAGGGTGGCTATGTCTTAGCAGAACCCTAAAGTGAGATGTTCCCAGGAGAAGGTGGATCTGAACTAGACTCTGGCTTTTTGAGAAGTGGAAGGAGATTCAAGTCCAGAAAAAGGAGAAAAAATATGTTCGAATGAGGTAGTTGCAGCACAAAGAAAGAAGAAGAAGGCTACGAGTTTGCATCGTACCTAGACGAAGGCTTGTGTGACGAAGAAGAAGAGTATCAGCCAATCTCAGAGGAAGACGAAGAATTTGAGGAGTCGACAGAAGCTCTGGAACCAGAACGTGTACTTAACTCGCCGACGGTACCAGAGGTAAGAACACGAGAACCATCTCCACGTATTTTTGTAAATACGAGTAGTACTAACACTATAAATAGTGGACAATGAAGTCCAACTAGTCCACTTTTTTTTCCTACTGTACCACGAGTTAATACAATACTGATCAACTGAATGGCTCAAACTAACATTAAGCTCCCAATATTCAATGGGAATGGGCTGGAAGACCCATAACAACATCAGTTTCTATGTGACGTCATCTGGAATGTACCATAGATCCAGGACAAGAACATCAAGAAATCCCATATGATTATGACTCTACGAGGTCATGCACTAGACTGGTATATGAAGTTTTCCATAGTACTAGTGGGAGTGGTCTCAAAGACACTAAATGAGATTCGACTCGGGTTGATTGATGAATTTAAGAAACCGAAATCTGAATCACAGTGCATCATTGAGATCAAGCAGCTATTGACAGAGTCTATTTGGGATTTTGACCAAAGATTTAAGACATTAATGGCCAAGGTTAGTTTTCAAATGTCAGATGTGCAACACAATGAATGGTTCATTGTCACCGTGTTGCCACACATCTGAACGTTGTTAATGCAACAGAAAATGGTGTCGTAAACAAAGGCTCTGGAGATAGCCATGAAGTTAGAAGCCTCGCCAGTTGGAAACACTGGCTCGGGCATGATGCAAATTCAATCGCAGTTGGCCAATATTATGGTGCACCTCAAGGACATCAAAAGACATAAAGAAGTTCAGGAATAATAGTGGTGTACCAAGTGTAGAACAGATGGACACCATAAGGATTATTTCCCAGCACTGATGAATTACATCGCAGTAGGTGCGCCAAACCCATTAAAGACCCAAGGGATGTCTTGGTGCGGAGTATGTCAGACAAGAGGTCACAAGTATGAGGAATGTCTGTATCTACAAAATACTGTAAGTGCACCTGCTAGTATGTATTGTAAGTTTTGTAGATTGGTAGGCCATGATGAAAAGGATTGCAGATACTTCCAGCTACTCCAGGAAAAAACGATGGATACCTACCTAATGAAGAATGAGGAAAAAATGCAAGTTGAACGAACGCAACCTCAGTATCAGCCTGCACAGTTTCAACAACAACAATATCCTCAACTACAACACCAGCAAAACCAGTATCCTCAACAACAATAATACCCTCCAAAAAGGGGGTGGGAACTTTAGAGGTCGAGGATAGCAACCAGGAGGAGGATTTGGTTGAGGAAGAGGCCAAGTTGTATGCTATAATTGTGATATCCAAGACACTTTTCTCGAGATTGTCAAAGTACTGCCAAAATTTTTGCATATTGTAAAGCATTTAATCACACTGTCGAACAATGTCCACAACTTATTGCGAAATGGCCGGCTAGAATTGTCGTTAACCCCAATCTAGTGCTGAATTAGACTCCAAATCCCAATCTAAATATTCAAATGATTTCTATTGAACCAAGACAACTCAACCTTGTTGTAGTTACAAGAGGGGGTGTTGTGATAGGAGCAGACCAAAATACACCGCAAGGATATTCGTAGGTGCAACCTGCGGCCTAAAAGAAAGCTCCACCAGATGTCCAACATGAGAAGGAAGTTTTCTTGGAAGTGCAACAAGAATGTGTTGATACCAATCAACCATCGACATCGGGACAAGTGAGAGCTATGCCCAAAATATTTGAACAACTAATCATGTGGTCGCCCGCTAAAAAGGTTAGTAAGATTAAGTACTTTTCAAAAGTTGTTTAGCACTAATCCATGACAAAGATGTTGTCACAGAGTTGAAAACACTCATAGAAGACAACACAACAGGTATGCGCCCTGAAAGAAGAGTCAATCAAGTCAGAAGCAAATGGAATATAGGCCAAGAATTGTGGATGACTGCGTGGATAAAAGATTATGATATGGACTATATCATACTCGAATTGGGCTCAGATCTCAATATATTGACAAGACAGACACGGAAAAGCATGAACAAGCCGTGACTGGACTGGTCTCCTATTTAGCTATGAATTACAAACCAGTTGAAGGTGCTACCAATTGGTATACTATCCCAAGTCCCCTTGGATGTCGAAGGCTTGAGAACGTATGCTGGCTTTGAGGTCATTGACATCGTTGATGAAACAAATACCTACACTGCATTTCTAGGGATTGATTGGGCTATTGATAACCAGATTATCATAAACTTCATAAAAATAATCCTGTCTTTTGAGGATTCCAAAATGAGAGTGGTTGCGCCCTTTGACCCCCTTGAATGGCAACGTTATGTTTATCATAGGCACAACGAAGGGCAAGAGAACTATTTGGACTAGCTATATAACATCATGTCTTTGAAGGAAGATTACATCAATCTTGTTAGAATAATCAACCCATAGTTAGCTACCTTAGACATTAATTAATCCATTTTTGTCTTATTTGCCTAGTTTCCATATTCCACCTTATGCAAGTTGTCCTCCACATGTCCAAAGTGGTCAAACTTGCTAAAATTGAGTCATGGAGCACTTGGGAAACCACTTGGAATCAAATCTACTTTATTCCTGGACAACAGGAGGGATGAGGCCTATGGTCTCCTATGTTTGAGCATATCCAAAGACCTCCTTTTCCATCTTAATGGATTAACATCACCAAATGAAGTATGGGAGAATCTTGTTGAGATTTTTGGTAAGATAGATGAGATGAGGGGACATCAAATTGAAAATGAATTGATCTCCCTGAGTCCCAACAGCATCAAATCCCTGCAACTCTACTTTTCCAAGTTCAAAGCCCTTGTTTTGCAACTAAAACAGTGTGGAATCGAAAAGAAGGAGGAGCAACTAGTTTTGGCCATCCTCTCAGAGATTGGCCCTAACTATTCAGTGTTTGTCTCGACCTTCCATGCCACAAAGTTGACAGCTCGAGCCTGGAAAATGCCTAGCCTTGCATATTTCATGGAATCTCTCACACAAGAACAAGATAAATTGGTGATGATGGGCACCATCAAACCTTCCAAATACCAAGCTCTAGTTGCTGGAGATTCGAGGGTGGATTCAAAAGGAAAGAAGAAAGATAAGAAGACACCTGAGCAAAAGAGAGACAAGAACAAGTCTCCAGAGGATCCCCAAGGTTTTAAGAAGAACTTCCAGAAGAAGAAGAACAAAGGAGAAATGAGCAAGCACGCATACTGCAGTAAGGGAAATCATCCTGAAAGCTCCTGCATGAAGAAGAAAATTGACATGTTGACCCAACTCCTGGAAAATAATGGCATCTCCCTTCCTGATAGCTCAAAGAAGAGGGAAGGAGGATCAAATTCAGAAGACAGAGAGAGAGTACATGCATTGGTTGTTGGCACAACAAGCTCACCTAGTTTCATCATTGATTCTGGAGCTTCAAGACATATGGTTTCGACCAAGGAGGCATTCACCTCATTTGACATGTCAAAAGGTCCACCAATAGTACTGGGAGATGACTCTCTCACTGAAATTTTGGGCAAAGGGAGGATTGATCTTGACCATGGTAAGTTCAGCAATGTATTGTATGTTCCAGGTCTTGCCTCTAACCTCTTATCAGTGTATCAGATGACCCACAGAGGGTCTCCAAAGAAGGTCATATTCTCCCTTGATGAAGTTGAGATCACAGAGATCTCAAGTGGTAAAGTCATTGCAAAAGGAGTTGCAAATCACACTTCGAAGGTATACATGTTCTCACACTTCCTACCTTACTCAAACCCCTCCACTCTTCTGATTCATGCTAATGAGGTAAGCAAGCTTTGGCATGAAATATTTGGCCACCTTAACTATAATTATCTTTCTGATCTTATTGAAAAATAAATGGTCATAGGGTTACCAAAGATTAAGTTTTCCAAAGGAGTCTGTCAAGGTTGCATCTTAAGAAAACACCCAGAGCATAAATTTGAGAAAGCTAGTCATGGGAGAACCTCTGCACCTCTTGAGTTGATCCACAGTGATGTTGCTGGCCCATTTCCTCATATGTCAATGAGTTAGGAGAAATATGCATTGACATTCATAGATGACTTTTCCAGGTACTGCTGGGTTTACTTCCTGAAACACAAGTCTGAAGTTTTTGGCCTCTTCAAAGTCTTTGAGGCTTTGGTTGAAAACCAGTCTGGGAGGAAACTGAAGGTCCTCAGATATGACAATGGTGGTGAGTATGTCAAGTCTGAGTTCATTCAATATTGTACAGATGTAGGTATTCAGATGCAGCATTCTATCCCTTACACACCGTAGAAAAATGGTGTTGCTAAGAGGAAGAACATATCACTGAAAGAGATGGCAACCTGCATGATGGAGGCTAAGGGTTTGCCACCAAAGTTTTGGGCCGAAGCTATAAACTGTGCAGCCTATATCTAGAATAGGGTGTCTCATAAAAAACTTGATGGTATGACTCCTTTTGAATCATGGAGTGGGCACAAGCCAGATGTGACCCATTTCAGGATTTTTGGCTCAAGGGCTTGGGCTAGAATTCCAACAGAAAAGAGGTAGGATTTGTAGCCCCAAAGCCAAGAGTGTCTATTTGTTGGGTAATATGAAGATTCAAAAGGGTACAAGCTGATCAATTTTAGCACAAACAAATCCTTCATTGAAAGGAGTGTTCAGTTCCAAGAAGAGCCTTTAGCAGCAGTGGAAGTTGGAGAATCCTCTTCACCACCAGAACCATTGAATGTAAGTGAAGAGATAGTTGAGTTTGCTAATTCTCATATTTATGATAATTATGATTTAATTGCATATCCTAACAGTCCTACAAGACCAAAATGGGTAGCAAAGACCATTCATGCAGCTGGAGAACTAGCTGGAAATCCTAATGATCCTTGGAGGACTAGATCTCAGTTTGAGAGTGCTCTGTGTATGAAAGATCCTTTGTTTGCAAAGAAATTCTATCTGATGCTTGAATTAGACCCATAGACATATGAAGATTTAGCACATGATCCCACATGGAAAACAGCCATGAAAGAAGAGTTCGGCTCACTCCAGAAGAACAACACTTGGGAGCTGGTTGATCTTCCCTCAGGGAGGAAGCTAGTTCAATGTAAGTGGGTTTACAAAACCAAGTTTGCTATTGATGGTTCACCTTTGAAATATAAGGAAATATTGGTAGCCAAGGGCTACTGACATGTACATGGCATAGACTACAATGAGACCTTTGCACCAATGGCAAAGATGGACTCCATCAAGCTAGACTTAGCCATTGCAGCTTTAAAGCAGTAGGAGGTACATCACATGGATGTGAAGTGTGCTTTCCTGAATGGAGATCTTACTGAAGAGATTTACATGCAGCAGCCTCAAGTCTTTGCTACTAATCCATCTCTTGTTTTCAGGTTAAAGAAATCATTGTATGGGCTTAAGCAATCCCCCAGGGCTTGGTATGCCAAGATTGATGGCTTTCTGCTATCATTGAATTTTGTTCGATGCAAATCAGATCCTAATGTTTATTTGAAGCTGATTCATGGTTCTTTGATGATTATTTTCTTGTATGTAGATGACCTTCTCTTTACAAGAAGCTCAAAGGATGAAATTTCCTCCTTGAAGGATGCAATGAACCATGCATTTTCAATGACAGATTTGGGGTTATTGAGCCAGTTCTTGGGTCTTGAGATTGCTCAAACCAAACATGGAATAAAATTACATTAGTCCAAGTATGCCTTGGATTTGCTGAACAAGTTCAACATGAAGGATTGCAAGCCAAGCAAGACTCCCTTCCTTTCAGGAGTTAAGCTTGAAGAAGCAGATTCTTCACCTATGGTAAATAATACACTATAGAGGCAACTAATTGGGTGTTTGTTGTACCTTACACATACTCGACCTGATCTTTCTTATGCAGTAAGTGTGGCTTCAAGATACATGAATCTCATGAAATCCATTGGAGAGCAGCCAAAAGGATCCTTAACTTTGTTCAGGGAACAACGACTCATGGGATCTTTTACAGAGCTAAATCTGATATTGATTTGATTGGGTTTACTGACAGTGATTGGGCAGGTGACAACACAGATTGAAATTCAACATCAGGATATGTGTTCATGCTTGCTGAAGAACCAATCAGCTGGTCAAACAAGAAACAGAGTGCCATTGCACTCTCATCTACAGAAGCAGAGTACAAAGGAGTTGTAAATGCAACAAATCAATGTTTATGGTTGCATGGGTTACTTGGTGAGTGTGGCTTCGAATCAGAATACTCAACTACTATCTATTGTGATAATCAGAGTACCATTCGAATCTGCAATGATCTAGTTCAGAGACAGAGAACCAAACACATTGAGATCCATATGCACTAGATCAGACAGCTTGTGCAAGATGGCACCATTCACCTACTCTTCTGTTCATCTTCAGAACAAGTAGCAAATATCTTCACCAAATTTTTTTGTGAGAAGACATTCAGCAATCTCAAATCATTGTTGGGGATTGCTGATCATGCTGTGAAGCATGAGTGATGACAAGATTTTCAAATTTTGTTTTACTGTCCATGTTTAAGGGAGGATTTTTCCCACTGGGTTTTTGCCTCTTTCCTTGGTTAAATGGACATGCAGTATGTAAAGGGTGACTAAGCCTTGTTGCCAGGCACTATAATTTTCTGATATTTTACTCATAAGTCAAGCTTAAGGGGGGGTGTTAGAATAATCAACCCATATTTAGCTACCTTAGACATTAATTAATCCATTTTTGTCTTATTTGCCTAGTTTCCATATTCCACCTTATGCAAGTTGTCCTCCACATGTCCAAAGTGGTCAAACTTGATAAAATTGAGTCATGGAGTGTTTGGGAAACCACTTGGAATCAAATTTGCTTTATTCTTGGCCTTCCTAGCGCATGTCTGCTTTTTCTGCTTTATTGCCTGCTTTTGCTGAGTTTTAAGGCAATTGGAAAAGTTTGACTAGGTGAAGTTAACTTGTTTTTTGTCCTCGTCATCCTCCACTATTTTCTCCTAAGAAAAGCATCTATGAGTTGTCCTTCCATCATCTATTAGCTTGCCTAATTGATTTTTCCAATTCGTGAGCTCCTAGACATATTTGGAAACTGCTTTATGCACCTATGGGGGATTTGCTTAGATTTAGTAAGCCTGCTTTTGACCAAATTCGAATGGCATCCCAATGCATTCGAATCTCTCATGTAATTATTTATTATGGCAGCCTATGACTTCACGGGGTTGGCTATTGTACACTTATTCAATACAGATTAGTGTTCTGCTCCATATTTAGTCTCCTTTGTGGGTGTTTTCTTTAGGCACATATATTTGGTCACAATTCCAGTATAAGTTCTTTGTGTTGTCTTAAAGGAGATAAAAAATTTGTTTTTCACCTTTGCTACTCCTTTTTAATACATTATAGTTTCTCACCCCTTCATCTAGTTAGGGAAAGCATTGGGTTGGACTTTAGAGCTTGGGCGAGGTCTGGATGTTGTAGAAACATATAAGTTCTAGTTTGGCTTAGAAATTTATGATCCCTAGGATATCAAGGCGCAAATGAGGGAAAGCAGTCAGCTAGGGTTTGGAGCTTCAGCAAGGTGTGGCTGCTGTGGAAACATAGAAGCTGCGGCTTGATTTAGACCTTTTAAAATTTATGATCTCTAGGCTATCAAAGCATAAATGAGGGAAAGCATTGAGTTAGAGTTTGGAGCTTCAGTGAGGTGTGGTTAGTGTAAAAAACATATAAGTTGTTGGTTGCTTTAGAACTTTATGATCCCTAAGCTATCAACGGAACGAAGAAATGAACTTCCCACATTAGGAATTGATTGCTCCACATTAGGAGCTTCCTTTATTGAGAACGATATTCATTGGTTCATGGTGTCTTTTATTAGCCTTTATGGATCTTAATATAAATATAAATAAAGGAGGTTTTACTATCTTTTATGAAGTCTATATGTCTACTTAGGGTCCTTTGAATTTCTATTTTATTAGGAGGAAAAATTCCTCATGACCAACACTATTCATCCCTTCACAAATTCCGATATGAATCTATTGAATGATTTAATTTGATACCAAATCTCCTCGTAATTTAGAACTAGTATTATGAAGAAAATCCTAGGACCAGAAATCGAAGACAATTAAAAAAAATTGAGTGAGTGGACTTGTCTCCATTGTAAGAAAAGTGACGTTGGACATAGGCAAAGACAACATAGAGCATACATAAAGAGCCAAATCACCATTTTCTCATACTAAGCCAACCAATCAACTTGCATACCTTGCCAACATTTATCAACTGGTTATATTATAATTTATAATCATATATCATCATTTAAAAATACTAAAGGATCATTAAATCATTAAGATTATTCTGTTAAGTCATCACATATCATCCATAAAAAATAATAATCTTCTACATCTTATATTTTAGAGTACATTAAAGGAAATTTCAATTTAAAATGGGTCTCTTAAAAAAATAATAATAATAGTTAAAATAATAAAATAATATTTATTAATTTTAGAGTAAGAAAAAAAACTATTTTTTTGTTCATATTTTCGACATATCTCTTTATGAATTTACTCAAATTTCGAGCAGGAGAGCTCCTTGGATGTGAAATTAAATTCCGCATCCAACAAGTACCCACTCGACATACTTTTGATGGACCTCGCTACCCCAAAAACAAGAAATACCTGAAAAAACATGATGACGATGTGAGGTCCATCAAAAGTATGCCGAGTGCGTACTTGTTGGATGTGGAATTTAATTTCGCATCCAGGGAGCTCTTCTGATCCAAATTTGAGTAAAAACACATGGAGATATGTCGAAAATATGAACAAAAAAAATAGTTTTTTTTATGATACCTATGCCCAATTTATATTAAAAATTGTTTAAGACCTATACGGTATTACACATGATGACATGGAATTTGAATTAGTGTTAAAAGGCCCATTTTGAGTTGAAATTTCCTCTAATTCTAATTAATAAAATATTTTACAGTTTGTCAAGTAACGCATGTACAACAATCACGATGTTTGAATGTCTCCTTACACATCATGATAAAAATAATAAAGACATTCTATTGCAATATAAAGAATGAAATAATTAATTAGTCATCTTATCTAACTGTTTTTATTTTTATCGGTCTTTTATTTTTATTTTTGGATTCTATCGTGATGCAATATTTTTTTAATTTATATAATTTTATGAATTATAATTAAAAAACTATGTACACATGCCATTCATTGGATTAATGTTTAATACAATATATATAATGCTAGGAACCTATACAAAGGCTTTGAGACGTGGTTTTTACCTTTTTTTTTATATTTTTCCATGATAGCTTCATATTAATAAGAGCCACAAGGTGGCAATGTTCTTGACATTGTTAGTATGCTTTTGCTATAAGAGGATAGCTATATAAATAGGTGTGATGTGCCTATTGATAAATTGAAGAAATGCAATTTAATTTACATGTATTTTGATAATTGCAAGGATATATATTATGTACACATGTCATTAATCATATTAACTTTCAATACAATATATTAGATGCAATGAACCTATACAAAGGCTTTGAGATGTCGTTTTTACCTTTTCTAATATTTTGCCATGCTAACTTCATATCAACAAGAGCCACAAGGTGGCAATGTCCTTAAGATTGTCAATAGATCTTACTATAAGAGGATAGCTATATAAGTAGGTGTGATGTGCCTAGGATTTGATAAATTGAAGAAATGCAGTTCAATTTACATGTCGTTTGATAATTGCAAGGGTATATACCAATGACAAGAATCATAGTAGGGCTAGCTGTTTTGGACTAGCCCTAATCTCCACCACAAAAGCTATAGGAATAAAAACATTTAACCTCATTTGCTTTACATTAATGGCTAGTTGCTATACTCTCAACCATATGCTTCCATCCATAGGTGGAAATAACCATTCCAAATACATGGAAATATTTTGGAAATAAATGCAACAGAAATAATGGAATGGACTTCACATTTATTCTA
>LPNX010899290.1:377943-379641 GCA_001517045.1 Pseudotsuga menziesii | reverse complement strand
TATATATATATATATATAACTTTGTAAAAGTGGACTTTAATATATATGATTGTTATCTTTTGATATTTCACATTATTGATCCTGACCCACTTCACCCTTGTTTTTCTTGTGGGGAGAGATATCAAAATAGTGTTTGAAAATGATTTTTATTTTTATTTCTAATTTAATATGGTAGTGTAGTCATCTCAATCTCCCAATCAACACAATCTCACAATCAACAATACACTAGTTGGGGCTTAATAGATGCAGAAATTACTTGTTTCACATGCAATTAATGTCTTAATTTCTTCCCTCTGTAAGATATGCTAATACACTAACATGTCTCATGCATGGTGGATAATGTACTCCATCATCCACTAATGCCAGTGTTACCCATAACCAAATACTCAGTTGTAAAAAAACTATCAACACAAATATAGTAATGGAAATACATTACACTATTATGAAGGATCATAACATACCACCTCTCTTAGAAAAATGTTTCCTTAAACATTTTCATATTACAATCTGGTATGTAAATTTATAAGTTAGGGTTCCACACACACACACACACACATATATATGCTAGCCATGGTAAATAGAGTTATAAGTTAGGGTCCCATACATACATATATATATATAGGTGCTAGCCATGAATGTGCACTAGTGAAATTTTTTCTTTTTTGGAATTTTTTAGCTTGTTACTATTCGAGAACATATTCTTATTAATGAGGCATTTCTTTAGAAATGATTAATGAATTGCTTGGGAACATATCCAATAAATGTTTTAGAAAGAACTATACCATTTTTCAAAAGTGATGGTTCGACTTCTAGTCCTTGATCATCCATTGATGGTGAATTCTTCTTACTTTGAAATGATTCTTATGAGAAATTCTTGTCTATAAATAGTTTTGGAGTTTTACATTCATACTTTTCAACAAACCAAGATGTTAATAAAGGTGCCACTAGATTCTAGAATACACTTGTCACGTAGGTGCTTATTTAGCTTGAGTAGAGGTTGTTGGAGCTTTTGTTGAATCATTTTTGACAATTAACTATTCTTTATGCCACATCGTTCATTGTCTAATAGATTTATTTAATACATTCTTATCTTGATGCAAGACGTGCTCAAATACTATTTGGTTTGACTTCTCCTTTTGGTAATGCATCTGATCATGTTGGGCACAAGTATGCCCTTCAACTTGATAGGAATATTACAATGAAATGGGAGAAGTTTCTCCACAGAATTTGCTCCAAATTTTCCCATGACTTGCACCCACTCTCGTCTTCATGAAATATTGTTTGCATAGGTTACATGTTACAAACAACCTATAACCTACTCTCATCCTCATGAAATATTGGCTACATGGGTTTCCATAATTAATATTCCACTTATATTGAATTTCATCGAAGGAATAAGTTGTAGGAAAATGTCAAAGGAATACCCCTCACACTGAAAAATAACATTGTTGAATTTAGATTAAGAGGAATTCAAAATATTCTTCTCCATATTGATGGATGATATTTCTAATAAACCTATAAAACATAAACTATTGTTCCCAAATCTGAGGAATGGAATAGCTATCATTGAACTATATGTGAACTAACCACTTAAAATATCAAATTCATTGCTACTCCATTACACCCAAATAAGACCACAAATATCCAATTTATACTACTTGTACAGTTGATCGATACATGAATACACTAAAATTGTAT
>LPNX010899290.1:307943-372943 GCA_001517045.1 Pseudotsuga menziesii | reverse complement strand
CATCATCATCATCATCCTCATCATCATCGTCATAGTCATCATCCTCATCATCATGATTGTCATCCTCCTCCTCCTCCTCATCATCATTGTTCATCATCATCATTCCATTGAAAATGCTTGAAAATAAACTCAAAGCAAAGTTTCAACCAAACCTATCATCGTCATCATCATCATCATTGTTCCTCATCATCGTCGTCATCGTCATCGTCACCATCGTCATCATCATCGTCATCATCATCATCGTCATCATCATCCTCATCCTCATCATCACCATCATTGTTCATCATCATCGTCATTGTCGTCATCATCATCATCATCATAGTCATCTTCCTCCTCCTCCTCCTCCTCATCATCATAGTCATCATCCTCATCATCATCATCACCATCATAGTCATCATCATCCTTATCATCGTAATCATCATCATAGTCATTGTCATCATAGTCATACTATTCGTGATCATCATCATCATCGTCATCGTTGTCGTCATCATCATCATCATCATCATCATAGTCATCATCATTGTTCATCATCATCATTATGGTCATCATTATCATCATGGTCATAATCAACATCATCATCCTCATCATCATAAACATCATCATCATCATCATAGTCATAGTCATCGCATCATCACCATCATTGTTCATCATCATCGTCATCACCATCATCATCATCATCATCATCATCATCCTCATCATCATAGTCATCATTTTCATCATCATTTTCATCATCATCCTCCTCCTCATCATCATTCCATTGCAAATGCTTGAAAATAAAATCAAAACAAAGTTTTAACTTAACAGATGTGCACACGCGTGTTCAAAACATTTTTTTAACTTAATAGATGAGGGCACGCATGTTCAAAATAAAGTTTTAACTTAACAGATGTGTGCACGCGTTTTTAACGCACATGCACTTAGAAGCGCGAGCACACTTCTAGTGCGTGCGCGTTATGTTTTAAATTACGCGCACGCGTGATTTAAATTTAGAATTTTTCCGGGCACCTTTTTTCCAACTTACATGGTGGATGACTTGGCTGCTTTGGTTTTAGGTTTGGGTTGCCAAACCAAGTGGTTTGGACAGTCTTATGACATGAAACATGTTTTGTACCACTTCTCCTATTTCGTGCATGATTTTGCATATGCCACGCTTGTCCACTGCTAATGAAAATTCACACACTTGTGTAACTTTGTCTGTAGATTTTGAATATGTAATTTTTATTTAAATCTATTAGTCTTTTCTATTTTTTATTCAAGTTTAAATGGACTAATGTCAATCTAACAAAAAAGGTAGGTTGTGTGCTTCGGCTATAATTTTTGATTGGCTCGTCTATTTAGAAAACAGAAAAGAATCCGCACAAGAAGACACAAAGACCTACATCCTAAAAAAAATATCGTTCATTGAGTATGTTAAGACCAAGATGTCATGGACCAACGCTCGACCTTCGCATTTTAGGGCATCACTGAATTTCTTAATTAAATATATATATATATATATATATATATATATATATATATATATGGAAAAATAACACTGCACTAGACACACCTGTTATCTACAACTCTATATAATTTTTTTCACAAAATTCCACCATTTGCATACCAAACAAGTGGACCAATGCAAACATATTCATTATTTTTTGGGAAAAAAAAAACATACCAACCTTAGAAGAACCTCGTTTTTTGGGATTTATACTTAGTTTCCATAAATAAAAGCTATGTATTCCGGAAGGTAATTCGATTGTCCACATTTCATATTCTTATGCCATATTCCAAAAATTTGTGTAGGTACCCCTAATATTGATTTTTGACGTTCAGATTTCTGTTTTTCCAGAAGTCCAATGCAACGAACGCGTTATAAGTGACCAGCATTAGCTTGCACCAGCCCTTAATTAGAATATTGGAACAAAAGAAAAAACAAGATGAAAAAGAAACAAAACACAGATAACCACTCTAGGAGGACTGGGCTGCCATAGTTGTCACTCTTCCGCTCACTATAATTATAAATGTGAGCGTTTAGGAATATATTGTAACTTACCATCAATATTGATTTCCTTTTTGCACCAAAATTTAACACTGACCCTTTTAGATCTACTCCAAATTTAAATGCTTTCCCTTAACTGGATTTGAGGTTGACATATCATGTAGCTCCTACTCATAAAGCATAATACACAACTACACAGCTGTTAATGAATAGGAAGGACTAAATTTAACTAGAATACTACTGATTAATTCATCTTCTTTCAAGTTCTTTTTCTAGTAGATCTTCTTCTAGCTACAGACACATGAATTCACAAGTAAAAGGTTGATAGAAAAGAATAACTATAAGTTGATGCAGACTTAGATATCACTTTTATATTTACTATGGTAAAACTAGAAGAAAGTCGCTCTTCACAAACAGACAGTCATGAGAATGCAGTACAATTTCAAAAGAAGCAAAGGCAGCACACACCTTCTTCTTGGGCGCTATTATTACATGTGCATTAGCTTCTGCATATTGTGCCATCCCATCAATAACATCATTCACTTTATCAAGAATAAGATGCACTCTCATTTAGTTGTTCACATAATTTGTATTTATGCTAGATAATATATATGACCATTAAAACTATGTTTTTAACATGTCACTGTAAATTTCAACCTTCCAATGAATTAGATCTAATGGATGGGGTACCTAGGGTTATAGTGGCTGATGTGGGGTACCTAGAGTTATAGTGATAGGGGAATGGATTCTTGGACCCCGTGTCACGGGAGTACCAGTCCAACCCAGCCCCAGTTATGGATTCCCCTAGTAAAAAAACCTCCAATAAATCAAATATTCACTTAAAAAAAATAGCCAAATCAAATATTCACTTAAAAAAATAGCCAATCATCAACGATTTGCTTAGAAGGTTAAGTTCCCCTCAAATCAGTTGTTCAATTCCATTCCTGCATAATAGTGCAATAAAATCAAGAAGAGATCTATAATACATTCCCACGGTGATACTGATGGTTCAGTGGAACATTGGAAAATATAATTAAACCCCCGAGAGAGGTGAGTGGAATAATCAATATAAAAAAATTTAAACCCCTAAGAAAGGCGATTGGAATAATAAATACATTTTTTTGTATTATCTATAACAGATTCCCCTGGTGATACTGACACTGGAAAATATAACTAAAACCCTCAAAGAGGCAAGTGAAATATATGAAAAAAAACAGCTCTAAAGCATAAGAGAGGCGATTGGAATATGTGAAAAGAATAGCTCCGAAGCCTGGGATAATTGTTTCAAGAAAAACTCCGAAATGTGGTCGCCTACTTTCCTTATCGCCTCCAATGCTCTGGTAAGATAGTAATCAACCTTTGTAATATTAAGTTATGTTGTTTCCATAGTTGATAGATTGGTCCGTTATCGGCACAAGCCTGTCAGGGATTTCGAGAATCTTAATGTTCCCTTCCAGCATCTTCAGATCTTCTGCAATCGTGGGTCTGTGGCCAAATTGATAATAAATTAATTAAAGTACAAACGAGGAGGTGGACTACACCGTTCCTTTCCTGCCAACAGATCTCTGCTAATAAGATTTCACTAACAAATATAAACGTAATCAATAAGTACAAGCAACATTTCAAGCAAAAGAACAGTAAGGAGACAATATTTTGTATCATTTCATGTGGAATACATTCACATACCACTTTAATTACATAGCCTTACAGATTTTCCTAATGATTATAGGTGGCAAAAGATTGCCAATATTTTCCTAGATTAGTACCTAAATTGTGCTTCCTGATATAAAGGGTTTTCTGTTCTCTGATTTTGAAATCAAACTCTAATCACATCTTGCTCAAACCCTATTTTGCAAGAGAGTCTTATCATAGTTCTTCTTATTGTGTATATTCATAGCCTATATGCCGAGTAAAGACGTTTGGAATCTTCTGAATATGATGCAAACATGATGACCCAAAAGATTTTCAAGCGAGGTCTTCATATCTGCGAAGACAACAATGTGAGTATTTCTCTCTAATTCTTCAAAATCTATGCCAAACTTTTCAGTTTGAGAAAAACAGTTGTTATAAATCAATAGTGATGTTGTTGGAAAATTCAAGTGAATCCCAGTAGACCCAATGTCTCAGGTATTGAAGTTGGGGGGACTTGGTAAACTCAGTAGGGATTCCGCCCTTGATATTATTCATCGACAGGTCCACGAAAGTTAAATTAGAGGGATTTCAATAAAAGATATAATATTTATTAATAAGATTATTTCTCTTTCACTTTTTTGTGAATATTTTTCTATAAAATAGGAAATATTTTTCAAAAAATAAGGATTTTAACAATGTCATAATCTTTTGTCATAGAAACTGGATTGATCATATATATATATATATATTTGATTATTCTGAAAACACAATTACTTGTGTTTTGGCCCAGCCAACAATTGATCTCATATTAATTCAACAACTGCTTGTTTTCATCATTTTCTAGGCCTGTTATTTACTGCAAAATAGAACATGATGGAGATTACATTCCTTTGGATTCTTTACATGTAGAATAAAATTTTTCAAAATATGTTGTGTATAAAATGCTAAACCAATTTATCAATGTCTATTGCTGAGATATTCTAAGTTTTTCCATATTCTAAAATATTTTTATGTCAATGTACTTCAACCTTTAGAAATTTGTTTCTATGTTTGAATTCTTTAGAGTCCATATTTTAAAACATCTTTTCATTTTTCATATCCTTCAAATACCAGATTTACAAGCCTTTGACAGGCCCTTATAGGTGCATTCTGTTGATTTTTTTGAGCAACATCGAGGGCCATTCTCTTAGGAGAATGGGGACATCTGGTCCAAGATCAGGATGTGGAACCAGTCAGGGACTGGGGGACTCAACCTAGAGCTGAGTGGTCATTATGTTGAATGGAGACATATGGTCAAGGACCAAGATGTGGAACTAGTCAGGGACTAGGGGACTCAACCTAGAGCTGAGTGAACATTTTGTTGACTGGAGACATCTGGCTAGGGACTAGTCAGGGACTGGGGGACTCAACGTAGAGTTGAGTGGCCATTATTTGAATGGAGGAACCTAGTTAATTACTAGGAATAAAACCTAGTCTCGGACTAGGGACTCGGCCCAGGGCCAAATTATGCATCTTATGGATGATGCACCTGGTATGTTACTAGGATATTACTAAAATCCCTAGACTGGGTATAAGCATGTGAGACACTTTGATCCTCGATCAATGGGTTTTGTGATTTTCTCCAAGGCTTAGATACCCTTGGTTAAGACACCTTAGTATGTGATCTTGGTGTCACACAGATTGTGAGATAAAAGCATTAGTAATTCTCTCTGTCTATGATGATGTGCTCTGAGTGGGGATGATGGACCACCTTGACAACTTATTTTGACCATAAGGCCATGTGAAGAAGGCTAAAGTAAAAGTAAAAAATACATAAGGACCCTTAGTACCACTAAGGAGTCAAATTGAAAGTGCAAAAAGACCTTTAGTACCACGAAAGGTGAATGTCAAAGTAATAAAAGAATAAAATATTATTATTTTTTTCCTTTGATTTTTGGTCCACTTATAGGCGACTAAAAGAATATAGAAGAAGATCAATCCATTTCATTTTGTCACACACACTTGCTCATAATCTTACTTACAACTGCTCCAAGAAGATATTTGCTAGTTTTTGAAGAGAAGACTATTTTCATGGTATGCCCTAGCATGGAGGCTTCTAGCTAGGGCACCAATTCATGCTATAGCTAACCCTAACCTAAGGTTTCACTCATGAACAAGAAGAACAGCATCATCTTCTCCTTTTTGTGTGCTAGGGTTTTACCTTAGTCGTTTCCATATTGACAGACAACTCCAGATCTTCACGGGCAGTTGGTATTCCTTCATGGACAACTTGGTTTCTTCATGGGTAGGGTTCTACTATTCATGGGAAGCGTGTTTTCCTCCACAATTGGGTTGCTGGAAGCTCGAGTAGCTTCCCTCCTTCCTCGACAACCCTCTACTCATCCTCAAGCAGGCTGCTAGTGCCTATGGGAACCCACAACAGGCCTCAACAGGCTCTGGGCGACCTGCAAGTGTCTCCGGGCACCCATAGCAGGCCTTCACAAGCATGGGGCTAACCTTCGNCCAATTTGCAAAACAATTTTATGTTATTGAGGAACATTATGTTATATTTTATGTTAAAGTTTGTAATTAATGACCAAGTGGGGTCAAGGATAATTTAATTTATTGCATAATATTTTATTAATAAATAAATAAAAGATGAGACAACAGCTTAGGGAAGCTGTTAAATGAGTGTTTACTGGTCACTTGGCATAGGAGATTGGGTTGAGAGTATATTGACAAGTGGCAGCATCCTCAAACTACTTCTAGCTGTTGTAGGTGGAAAATTCCCTATATTTGTGGTCATGATTCCCCAAGAAAGTGGAACAGGAGCAGGTGGCTCATTAAGTGAAAACTGACCTAGAAGACCTTGGCATTCTTATAAAACTTCCCATTGAAGAAAGCTGAGGTTTCTCATTCTGGATTTGTGATCATTTTGAGTGAATGAAGTGCACATGTGAATTCGATGGAGGGGACTAGCTGAAGTAAGTTTGAGGGGATAAGTGGTGAAGATTGAACTTATGCAGCTATTCTAAGCTGAAATTCTTATTGCTGTAAGCAGGACTGAGTTACTGTTGAATACTCAGTAGAGTTGTAGAGGATCTCAAGATTTCATCTCTCACCCAGTGCTCTACCAGGAGGATTAGGAGACAAGCTCGGGGGTCCCGAGAACTGTTGTTCAGCTTTTATTCAGGAGTTGGATGGGAGGAACAACCTCTTTAAGCTGTTGTCACCTCATCTATTTGACAGGTTCTACTTGTTTAAGTTCAGTTATTATTTTATTTATTGTTTCATAAAAGTTTAAGAGCTTCTCATGATTAATATATTGTTATTTTATTATTGTTAAGGATAAAGAAAGAACATTTGTTTATACTGTGAAAGTTAGTAACTATTTAGATTATGATAAAACAGTAGAGATATTGCTAAGTTAATTGATAGATAGGAAAATTACCCAAACTATATTTTTCCACGCCTCTTACAAGGCAGTACTCTAGTACAGCAGGTATGCTTAATTCAGATAAGTAGATTTCAATAACTTTGAGTGCATATGTAAATAATTACTTCTATAGGTTTTATGTAAGATAATTACAGAAGTTTAGCCGTATTTGTATTGTCTACTGAAAGTATCTAAAATATCTAAGTATAGGTAAAGAATAAATTTAAATAATAAGCACTAGTAGGTATAATATTTACATAATCAAAACTAGTAAAGTACAAGTATAAATTCAATAAGTAAAATTAAAATATATAGTATAGAGTAGTAAAATATTTAAATTAGGTTTAACCTAGTACATAGTAATTTAGGTTATCTAAATTGCCTAGTCAGTCATACATTTAAACTAGGTTTACTGTAAACAAAAGGTATTAACGTTGCAAATCTATAGAAATAACTAGGGCTTACAAGAGATCAGTACTATCACACTAGGGTAAAATTTACAGTTTTACAATATAAAAACCTAGCAAAACTTTTCCCGAATTTATTACAGTAATAATAAAATTAACTGCTAGTAAAATAATTTTGAAACTAAAGATTATTCAAATATAATCCTTTAATAAGAACAAAATATCTTATTGATCTAATAACTTTTTCCATCGAAGAAGTAAATAACTTCAAATATTTACCATAAACCAATTCTACCTAAATTTAACCCAAATTAAAATAATGCTGAAACAACACTAAGCTAAAATGAAACTGAACAAGTATAGTATGGCCTGTGGCCTTTTATATTTTATGTCTAGGCTTTAAATCCTGACCAAAAATGACTTCTTCAAGTATAAATAGAAGTCACAAAACCAAAATTTAACAACTATCAATTACAGTGGTGAAAACCCTTCAACTGTTTCGAAAAATGCTAACATTACGGCCATTCATTTCTCTGTAAAAACCAAATTAAATCTTCAAGAAACCACCCAGTGGCTTGACAGTAGAAACATGGCTTATATCCAAAATATTAAAAAATATTACCATCTATATCAATTCAGACTGAGAAGGCTTAAACAAAATCATCAAGTCATGGCTGCAGAATCCATAACCTTTCTTTACAACAGGCCATAGGGCTTTAAAAAATTTCACGAAATAAAAGAACAATTAGCATAACTAATAACCACGGCCGAGCCATCAACCATCACACATGGCGATGCTTCCATTCTTTCCACCATGCATATGTGCAGGTAAAACCCCCAGACGTCACCGAGGCTTACCAGGAGAAGTGCTTGCGTTGAAGACTGAGGGTAGATATTTTCTCCAAGCTTCAAGTTCAAGACTGGAGAAACCTGCACACAAAACACAGTGGCATTGTTAATACCTTATTTTCAAAATAATATTGAAACCCTGCTAATTATTATACTGAAGGAAATTAAGGTGTTTTTACCTTATAAGCTGCGCAACAATGAAGTCATTGAAGCCACCTAAGCCTAGCTCAACGGCGCATCGGAGAAGATAAAGCCCTGCGAATGAGATTGTGCAAAATGCAGCAAAACCCCAAGCCACGATATGGTAAGGATAAAACCACGAGGAGGAAGCAAGTAAGTAAAAGCAGATGCAACTCTTCACTTCAGAAATTCTTTCCCACTTGCACAGTAAGAAAATTCCCACAGTCATTCAAGACGAAGGCGAAACCAATTCCAACGCTCATTACCTCTTGACAGTCAACAATACAAATGGACAACAGTAATTTATCAACTTTACACAAGCTCACGAGGTATGAAGGACTGTGTGCTTATATCTGTGGAGGTTTTAACAACAACCATAGAGGCCACGAGCTCTCGGCTCGGCCACTCCTCAACCAAAAGAACCCAATACAACGTGATGTTAGGGTTTGGACAACTATTAACAAAGTCAACAAACCTAACTGCTTAATCACCTACCACTTCTCCCCAAATTATTTTCACAATCGTGGGTTTGGAACTATAGTCGATTTTACTGATTTGCAATCTGCATAAATCATTGGTGAGGCAAAGTCAAAACCATATCATTAGTATGCATTTTATCAATAATGTTGTTTTTCCTTGTAATTTTGATTTCCTAGTTTTAAAAACCATAGGATAAATAAAATAGTTTTGACTTAATATTTTCTAGTAGACAAGTTAGAATAGTCATATTCTAACTATGTTTTTCATAGAATATAAATATATGACTATACTTATAATAGTAAGACATCGTTGAAAGGGGTAATCTAATCCTCCCTTGAAGTATTTCACATAAATCTTGGAGATAGAAAGTAATTCTTTTACTTTTGCAATTATTTTTTTGTAGGGTATAACTATAGCACAAGCAATTACAAGATTTTCTCTAACACATACTATGATAACAATACGTTAAGAAAATTACAATTTATAACTATTGTAATTGAAATTTCATATGAAGCTAGGTGTATATACTAGAGAACTAGGTAAGAAGACATGGTTTAAAAGGTTTACTAATGTAGAGTTTTAAAGGTTTAAAAGAACTCAAATGAATATGAATACTACCATAGTCCAATCTCTGCACAACAATGTGTAGTTAGGTCATATATTCTTATGAACTAAAGTGGAAGTGTTCTTGAACATTTCAATTTGAAACATGTAAGCATATAGTTGAAAACTACATGAAGAATTAATTGGATTCCATATTGGTGGTAAAATTAACATGCTTATAACCCATCCCTCCATGGTTTTGTTTCATCGTCTTTATGCAGTTTGATAACTTCAACAATATCGACATTACCTCTTATAGGGTCAAGCTGCAATCAAACAATTTATTTACTAGCATTTATCTTATGCTAGTGGAGTATCATTCTTGATTGGAATTTTTACTGGAACAAACTGCTTATCTGTTTAGAACCTGTAAAAAGAACCATCATTCCACTGTGTTAGTTGTAAGCTAAGTAAGCCCCGATCTCAACCTAGATTCTGTCCTACTTCACAAAAAAAAATGATAACACAAATAGCATCGATTAAGATACAGTTTTCCATTCTCACCTTTTGAAAAACATAACCTATCGTGTTTAACTTTCTTAACTTAGTACTTTAAGATAAATTATTAAGTTATTCAGAGCTAAAGAAGAGAAATGCTCATTGCAGTTATTATTGGCAGAATAACCACTAACAGTTATTGGTTCTATGACAATGAAATTCTTAACATTTTATGTTACATGAAAAATTTTAAATTTTTACGAATTTTTGGGATATTACATGCAGCAGTAAACTAGCCCGAAAAGGATTGGGTATAGCAACAACAGCTTGGGTAGAGCAACAACACATCCAGGTAGGCTTCGGGTAATCCAAATAGGGCTTGGGCAGGACTAAATAGGGTCCGGGTACGAGAGAGGAAATTCAGACAGGGCTTGGGCAGATCTAAACAGGCTCACGCATGAGAGAGAAAATTAGGGCAGAAAGCTCTAATTTGGTGAAAGCCTTAATCTGGTGTTTTCTTGTGTAAAAATTATCTTCTGTAATTTTGTGGATCTGTGGTACAAACCCAATTAGGGTTTGATAATTTGTGAAGAACTCAATCATCTTATTTACGAGATGAACTACTAATGCTTTTGGGGTTTTTTTCCTTTAAAGGTTTCCCCAGTGAAAAAATATTGTGTTCAGTGTTTTGATGTATTGATGTTTTTACTGCACTTGTCATTTGTTATCTGATAGTCTGCAAATTTTAAAGTATTCATGCTATTACTAAAATTCAACATGGTATCAGAGCTTAGTATGTGAAGACCTAGTAAGAAGAAATTGTTGTTGTCTTCCTAGACCTTGGGATATTTTGCAGACTTGACATTTGACTAAGTGAGAGAGATGACCACCAACATTTTCAGACTGGAAGAGAAGCTTCAAGGTTCAAACAAATACAATTCCTGGAAAGCGAGGCTTACAATCATACTAGAGGAAAATGACCTTGATGACATGGTGTTCAACACCATAGAAGAGCCAACATCTAATGTTGGCAGAATTGCTGACAAGAAGAAACAAGCTAAGGCTAGAAGGATCATCTATGATTTTGTCAAAGAAACCTTGATGCCCAACATCACATCATTGAAGACTACCAAAGAATGCTTTGACACCTTGACAAACTTGTATGAGAAGAAAGCTCCCAGCCAAAAGAGAGTCTTGAAGAAAAGACTTCGAACACCAAAGATGAACAAGGATGAAGGGATTGGATACTTCTTCACAAAGATTGCACAGGTAAGAGATCAACTTACTACTATTGGTATTGTTGTAGAAGAACCTAAGAAGAAGAAGAACACTAAGGCTACCAAAGAAGATGAACCTAGAAGGGAATATTACCTGATCTCCGCCCTTACTGGATCCATCATTGACAATGCTAACTCTTGGTTAGTAGATAGTGGTGCCTCTAGAAATATGACGGGTAATCATGGAGCTCTCACTAGTTACAAAAAGAAAAAGTTCACTACTCAAGTGGAGCTTGGAGATGACTCCACTTACAAGATTGAAGGAGTTGGCTCAACTTCACTTCAACTTGATTCAAGTACGGTTTTGCATATTGATGATGTCTTATATGTTCCTGGTTTAAAGAAAAATATTCTCTCTATTGTTGTCTTAAAGGACAAGGGCTACAAAGTCCTCTACAAAGTCCTCTTCATGGACAAGAAGGTCCTATTATGGGAAAAGAATGAAAAGCTAAGCTCAGCTGTAGAGATTGGGGTTCGAGAGGAAGGCCTTTATAAGCCTTCCAAAAATTCCACTCATGCCTTGGTTCATCACACAGTTGATCCATGTGAGTTGTGGCATCGGAGATTTGGACACCTTCACTATACAACTCTTCCATGTCTACAGAAGATGGTCACATGTATGCCAGAGATGAATTCAAAACATGAAGGTATTTGCAAAGGTTGTGCTCTAGGTAAGAACACTAAGAAATCCTTTTCCAGAAGCAAGAATAGATCTAAACGAATTTTGGATTTGATTCACTTTGATATTTGTGGGCCCATGTCTTTGCCATCCTTGAGTGGATGCTTGTATTATGTTTTGTTCAGATGATCATTCTCAGAAATCTTGGATTTACCTTCTCAAAGCCAAGAGGGAAACTTTTGACAAGTTTAAAGAGTTCAAAGCTTTGATTGAAAATCAGACAGGAAAACACATACATGTCCTAAGGTCAAACAACGGAGGTGAGTATGAATCTAATGAATTTGATGTTTTTTGCCGAGAAGCAGGGATAAGAAGAGAGTTGACTCTATTGTACAAGCCTCAACATAATGGGGTTGCAAAAAGGAAGAACATAACAGTTTGTGAAGTTGCTAAAGCTATGATTACTGATCTTGATCTTCCTTTATCTTTGTGGGATGAAGCTACATGTACTGTTGTGTACATTCAAAATAGAAGCTCTCATGCTATATTGGGGGAAAAGACTCCAGAAGAAATCTTTACCAGCAAGAAGCCTGTAGTTGATCACATGATGATTTTTGGTACTCCAGTATACATTCATGTGCCAAAAGAAAACATGGATGAGCTAGAGCTTTCCAGAAAGAAATGCATATTTGTCGGTTATAGTGACAACTCGAAGGCCTATTGTATCTATGTACCTAGACAAAGGTACATTGAACTCATTAGAGATGTGATCTTCCATGAGGAAGCTGTGTTTTGTCAAACACAAGAGCTTTCAAAGGAAGATGAAGGAACTCCTTCTGAGATCCTAGATTCAGAAGTTCAAAGGGAGGAAGAAGAAGTGGAATTTGAGGATCAAATTCTAGATGCACCTAAGGATACTGAAAGTCCACCAGAAGAACTACTTGAAGTTCCTCCTTCCAAAAGGAGACCTACATGGTACCGAGAAACGGTACAAGAAGATGAGAAGCACAAAGCTCCTCTGGGGACTTTCAGAGAAAGCATAAGGACACAAAAGTACTCAGTCCTTATGAATCAGCTTATCAGTGATGAACATTCCACCTACAAAGAAGAAACAAGTCAATAGGTATGGGTTGATGACATGATTTAAGAGTATAGTTCAATCATGAAGAATGATGTATGGGAAGTTGTTCCCAAAGCAACAGGAAAGTCAGTGGTCACATCCAGATGGCTTTACAAAATCAAGCATGCTGGTGATGGTAGTGTGGAGAAGTACAAATCTAGGTTCGCAGCTCGTGGCTTCACTAAAAAAGAATGCATTGACTATGATGAGAAATTTGCTCCTATTGCCAGGTATACTACTATCAGAACCATCACTTCTCTTGCTGCAATATTAAGATGGAAGTTGCATCAGATGGATGTAAAAACAAATTTCCTCAATGACAAGATTGATGAGGAAGTCTACATTGAACAACCTTAAGTCTTTGTGACTCATGGGAATAAGACCCATGTGTGCAAACTAAAGAAAGCATTTTATGGGTTCAAATAGGCTCCTAGAGTCTGGTATACCAGAATAAATGGATTTCTGCACAACTTGGGGTTTTCCAAAAGTACAGTTGACTCCAACTTGTACTTTAAGGTTGTTCATAATCATATATTGATCCTTGTGTTATATGTAGATGACTTGTTTCTCGCAGGTGAGGAACAACTGATAGCATAGTGTCAACAGGAGCTTACCTCAGAGTTTGAAATGAAGGATCTCCTTTTGATGCATTATTTTCTTGCCCTAGAGGTCTGGAAAAAGCTAGGAGATATCTTCTTGACACAAGGGAAGTATGCAATGGACATCTTGCAAATATTTGGGATGTAAGATTGCAAGTCTATGAGTGTTCCCATGACTACCAACTTGACAAAGTTGTGAGACTCAACCACCAGTTCACAAGGTGTGGACTCTACTCTGTACAAACAACTTATTGGATCCTTGATGTATCTCTTACATATGAGACCAGATATTTGTTACAAAGTGAATGCTCTGAATCAGTTCATGTCCGATCTGAATCACATACACTAGGTAGCTGCTAAACATGCACTCAGATATGTGTGAGGGACTATCATTTATGGGCTTAGGTATACTTCCAGTAGTGGAGTATTGTTAGCAGGATATGCTGACTCATATTGGGCTGGTAGTGCAATAGACTAGAAAAGTACCTCTGGTTACTGCTTCAGTTTGGGATCTGCAATGATCTCTTGTTCCAACAGGAAATAGGGTTCCATAGCTCAAAGTATATTGCTGCAAGTGATTCCTACAAGGAAGTGATATGGCTCAGGAAACTTCTATCTGATCTGTTTGGTGGAAAGATCGACTCAATGATCATCCATTGCGATACTCAGAGTTGCATTAAGATTTCAGAGAATCTACTGTTTCCTGACAAATCGAAACACATTGAAATGAAGTATCATTTCGTTAGATACCTATCTCAGATAGGTGCTATGAAGTTGTAATACATTCATATAGATGGACAGATCGCAGATATCTTGACCAAGCCCTTTCAATAACGAAGTTTGTATACTTCCATGACAAAATTGGCATGGCAGAGAATGCCTCTCTCGTTGAGAGGGAGCGTTGATTTTTCTGAGAAACATCGAGAGCCATTCTATTAGGAGAATGGGGAAATATGGTCTGGGACCAAGATGTGGAACCATTCAAGGACTGGAGGACTCATCCTAGAGCTGAGTGACCATTTTGTTGAATGGAGACATCTTGTCAAGGACCAAGATGTGGAACCATTCAGGGACTGGGGGACTCAGCCTAGAGCTGAGTGACCATTCTATTGAATGGATACATCTGGTTAGTGACCAAGATGTTGAACTAGTCAGGGACTAGGGGACTCAGCCTAGAGCTGAGTGGCCATTCTTTGAATGGAGGCACCTGGTGAGTTACCATGAATTTAACATAGTCTAAGACTAGGAATTCATCCCGGGGCTGAGGACCATTCTACGAGAGAATGGAGGTGCTTAGTCTGTTACCAAATATTTGGCCTATGGATGAGGCACCTGGTTTGTTACTAAGATATCACTATAAGCCCTAGATCGGGTCTGGGCATGTGAGACACTTTGACACTCGATCAATCGGATTTTGTGATCTTCTCCAAGGCTTAGCTACCCTTGGTTAAGACACCTTGGTATCTGATCTTGGTGTCACACAGAGTGAGATAAAAATATTATTAATTCTCTTTGTCTATGATGATGTACTTTGAGTGCGGATGAAGGACCACCTTGACAACTTGTTTTGACCATAGGGGCACTTGAAGAAGGATAAAGTAAAAGTAAAAAACACATAAGGACCCTTAGTACCAGTAAGGAGTCTAAGTGAAAGTGCAAAAAGACCTTTAGTACCACTAAAGGTGAAAGTCAATGTAATAAAAGAATAAAATATTATTATTTTGTTCTTTTGAGTTTTTGTCCAGTTACAGGTGACTAAAAGGATATAAAATAAGATCAATCCATTTCATTTTGTCACACACACTTACTCATGATCTTACAGCTACTCCAAGAAGATATTTGTTGTTTTTTGAAGAGAAGACTATTTCATGGTATGCCCTAGCATGGAGGCTTCTAGCTGGGGAACCCAATCCTGTTGCAGCTAACCCTTACCTAGGGTTTCACTCACGAAGAAGAACAACAACATAATCTTCTCCTTTTTATGTGTGCTAGGGTTTTACCTTAGTCCTTTCCATCTTCACGAACAACTTCAGATATTCACCGGAAGCTTGGTTTCTTCACGTCCAGGGTTCTACTGTTCATGGGTAGCATTTTTTCCTCCATGGTTGGGCTGTTGGAAGCTTAGGTAGATTCTGTCCTTCCTATGAATCCCTCTACTCATCCTCGGGTCGGCTTCTAGTACGTACGGGCACCCAAAACAAGCCCTTATCGGCTTCGGGCAGCCTGCTAGTGGCTCCAGGCACCCATAGCAGGCCTTGGGCTAACCTCCGGGCAATAGAAGATAAGCCCATGAGGGCTCGAGCAGTAGTAGACTAGCCCGGTAGGGCTCGGACAGAGCATCAACAACACATCTACGTAGGCCAAACAAGGCTCGGGAAGGACTAAATAGGGTCTGGGCAGGAGAGAGGAAATTCGGGCAGGACTAAATAGGGTCTAGGCAGGAGAGAGTAAATCCTGACAGGGCTCGAGCAGATCTAAACAGGTTTAGGCAGGAGAGAGAAAATTAGGGCAGAAATCCCTAATCTGGTGTTTTCTTGTGTAAAACTTTTCTTCTATAATTTTGTGGATCTGTGGTACAAACCCAATTAGGGTTTGAGAATTTGTGAAGAACTCAGTCATCTCATTTACGATATGAATTACTAATGCTTTTGGGGTTTTTGTCCTTTCAAGGTTTCCCCAGTGAAAAACTATTGTGTTCAATGTTTTGATGTATTGATGTTTTTACTGCACTTGTCATTTGTTATGTGATAGTTTGCAAATTTTAAAGTATTCATGCTAATGCTAAAATTCAACACATTCTACCTTTAAAGATTTGTTTTTATGTCTATGTTCTTCAAAGTTTATTTTGGAGAACTCATTTTCTTTCTCCTCCTCTCCTTCAAAGAGCAAATTTCTTAGCCTACTAGACATGCCCTCCATAAATTACACCTTTTTGTAAACCACAAAAAAGACAAATTAAATAGTGATATTTTCCACCGATTCCTCTGTCTGAAAATATAAGAAAAATATGATTAAACTTCTACTCCCGATGCATACTCAGAATATGTATCTTAATTGAAAAGCTTGGCTCACAAACTCACATTGACACATGCAAAACCTGGCAACTAAAAGAGACATATGTTACCATTTTTGCTGCAGGATGATTAAACTCTCCTTCGGTTCTAGGGGTTGAAGAAGCAATTCAATTCTTTCGATGAACATCAAAATCATTGCATTTAGGGAAGTAGCTCCCTGACAGGTTGAGCTCCTACAAAGTTGACAATATTGGGAAATCCACGGGCAGTGGATTGATGAATTTGTTATTGAAGGTATTCAATATTTGCAATTGCTGATGGACGCCTGGAACAACTTAGTGAGCGAATTTTGACTAAAGTTGAGGCAGACGAGGTGCTGATGCTCTTGGATTCCTTCTTTGGTGATGGTCATGTTGTCACTGTGGCAAGGGAAAACGTATCACTATATACAAAGTGTTGTTCGCCGATTGCACACCAGCAGCAGAAACTTTCCAAAAGTTGTCTCCTCACTTGAGAAAGTGGGAGAGGTGTGACCTTGGGGACACACACAGAGCTAGGTACTGTCACCTACTCCTAGCTCCTTCGTTTAGGCTAAATCCTAACGAAGCTAAGGGGGGTAGTCCCTACAAAAGAGTTTCTATGGATCTTAAGTTGTTAAAGTGTTTTAATGGTTACAGATGCGGACGGGTATTGTTTAGGAGTTATTGTAATTAAATTTGTTTATTTATTATGAGTTTAACACGTAAATCAAAGCAATCCACATTGCTAGCAAGAGATTAAAAGATAAGCAATAATTCAAGACTTCATAAATATGCATTCACAAATAGAAATTAAAGAAGCCAAAGACAATTGATCCAAATATAACAATTATGCAGATTGAAAGACCAGTGCCTTATGGAGTCAAAACACTGAAATGCATAAAGAAATTAACAGCAAGTCTTGAAATAAAACTAGTGAATATTAGGTTGTGAAAGTGCTCTTGGTATATTTTTAAGGATTTTAAGTGATCTTGCATATGGTGTCAACGAAGGTTCGTCAAAAGACGAAAGAATATTCCAACTTTAATCTGTTGAAGACATGACGGCCTGCCCAGTATCCCAGGCTGGTATCGCGAGGATTGACCAACTAGCTGAGAAGCTTAGATAGCAGGGAGTTCCGGCGCCTCTACTAAGAAGAACTTAGGAAAATTCCCTACAACGCCGATGCATTCGTTATGGGGTTTAAATTTTATTATGTTTCTCTTGCAAGATTAGAAATCCAATGCCTTTTCTGGGTACTTTAATTTTAAAGTCGATCAGAGCATACTCCGACAAGGAGAAAATGAAGTTAATTAATTATGGTGGTGTGCGTTGCAAATTTTATTAAGTTAATTAATTAAGATTCTCTGACAGAGAGCGCTTTTGACCTTGTCTTATGACAAAGTTTCAAGAGACTTATCTAATCTAAATGCCTAATGCAAGGATATGCAATTCTAACAATGCTCTCTGATAGAGAGTGCTCTTGACTTGTGTTACTACAAGTTCAAGAGACTTAATTAATTTGTTAAAATTCAAAGAAACATAAAGATCTAAACTACCCAAGAGTCTCTTTCAGGCTTTTTAGGGCCCTAATCAGGAAAGCAGGGGGGTAAGTAAAATAGTAAAGAAACTATGCATTAGCTAAGTAAATAATCAAAGAAACATTTTTACTTCACTTTTCATGAATGATAAACTAATCATCAAATAAACTATCTAACTTTAATGAAAAGATAAACTTCTAAAGATTGCTCTTAATTACTTTGGTTACAATGCTTTCCTTTTGCTGCCTTTTTTGCCTCTTTTTATTTACTCATGGAAGGCCTTTGGAGCAATCTACAGAAGAGGAAAAGAAGAAGAGGGAATTTATGGTTTTTTAGGGCTTGATTCTTCAAAATTTCGCCAGAATTTCCGCTGTACTTGTCACAAAAGTAAAAGTCAGCAAGCATGTCTTGTTAAAATATGATAGGAAAGACAATGCAAATTTTTATTTTTTTTAATTTTGGAAAAAAATTTATACTTAGAAATTTTTTTAACAGTTTACATGCAAAGCATAAATCTTTCCCTAGATCTAATGAAGGAAACTATATCTAGCAAAGGCCCTAAAAACAGATCTAAAATAGTAAATATTGAAACTTGGATCTATTTTATGAGCAAGTGCAGATTATTGAAAGAAGAAAGGTAGAGAAAGAAGTTTCTTGTGGATGGAACAAAAGAGATGGAGGAAGACTCCGGCTTTCTTTTGAATGGGAAGAGACCAATATTGTAGGCCCTGCAATCACAATATGTTAAAAGACAGGTTGCTTGAAGCTTGGGCTGAATGTGGCTGAACTCACACCCTTCTTCAACCTTTGACCTGCTAATACCAAAACTCAGATACAAGTGAGATCATATATATGAAAAGTATGTGAAGGAAATTCAATCGAGATCAATACTACGTATAACTAACTACTCATATCCATCAAGATTAGAACCTACTTTGCATAAATGACTGAATTGAAACTACAAACATCTACTCTATTGTGCCAATAATGGCCCTCTTGAGTTTAACACATAAATAGATCTCATTCAAGTAAATAAAAGAGTAGAGGGTTTAGAAACAGTATCACCTCAACCATAGAACATTCACCACATGCAAAGAGAGATGGACCTCCAAAGTCGAAAATATTATTAATCAAATGTAAGCAAAGCTTAATACAATTTTTGCAGAGTAACTCTAGCACAAAAGTTCCATCCGAATAGAGCTAAAGGAGCCTCTATTTACACAATGAGAGAACACCCAAAACCCTAAAACCAAAAACCCTGACCTAACCGACTTGGCAGCTAACTGAGAGCCCAGACCTGAAGAAGATGAGATAAGAGTGAGGGGAGGCCTCCACCTAGGCAAGGTGCCCCGACTCCAACCCTAAACACTGAAAACAAGCATATGAGGAAGCCACACGTGTGAAGATGCCCTCTTGAGGAGAGAGGGGCATGAGTTAGATGATGAGAGCATGAGCATTGAAGAGGCACCACCTACTAGGTTTGGAGGAGCCATATGCTAGGTATGGAGGAGCCAATACCCAATAATCATCAGTGCAAGAGCCAGTCCTACCTTGATCAAAACATCAAGCCAATACATACTCTCCACCTCATCCAATTCATGAGCCAGCTGAAGAAGGTGAATTTGCTAAGTAAAGGTGTCATGAATACTCACTAAATGCTGACTGAAGCTACCTCCCGTTAACTCAAATCATCATAAATTCCCATTACCATGTCATTTTGCATTTCATTTCCCCAAATTTGGACTAATTTGGAGAGATTTGGATTTTCTCCAAAATAATCATTTTAATTAATTAATCAATATTTTCCCCAAAACTGACTTTTTTGGGAAAATATGCGTTATGTGGCCGAATGATGATCTAAAAGTTGGATTTGTCTGGTTGGCTGATCAAGAATGATTTTTGGCTTAAGGTTAGAGCCTTCAATCACTGAATTTGGGTTCTGGATGACTTTCTTATTACAAATTGAATTTTTCCATTTAAATTATGGAAAAAATTAATAAAAAACTTAGGAAAAAATTAAAAATAAAAATTTTGACGCATCCGGTTAAAAAATTTCGGAAATTTTTTTTATGCTCCTAGTGACTTAGGACATGACCATGCTTTATTCTAACAATGTCTAGTAAATTTATATACACTTAGTTTGGCTCTAACAACCCCCCAAGGCCCAGGATTCAAAATCGGGCATTCCAACTTTGGAGGAAGCGAGAGAAAACCTCGTTAATTATACTCGGCTATAGGAAAAGCATAATTGTCAAGCGCAAAAAACTCCCTGGAATACCTTAGTTGAAATTATACGTCTTAGGGGACCGAACCACTCAAAACACACTACTAGCACATTTTATTACAAACCCCGCGGGGCCATGGTCAAAATTATTCAAATAAAAAACTGGCTAGACACAAAGGCGGATCATCTGATACAGTGGAATCAAACATTGGTCATGTTTGTCAACTGGCGGCTCCTCAAGTAATCCAACTATGGTACAAAAGAGTTGGCAACACAAAGAAATTAATAACATAGAGCCATCAAGGGGTATCACTATATACGAAGCAATTAAAGCAATTAATAAGACATATCCTAGGTTTAACATTTAAATAGGTTGACATATGCATGTCACCTCGTGGTGGGTAACACATAATGAGGAAGATGTCTAGAAGAACAAGGGAGATGAAAAGAAAGGAATTTAATGTAAAAATGTATATTCGATAATGTAGAAGATGAATTACATAATAAGTGCCCCGGGTAATTTATACCCTAAGTGGGGAAGGGAGGTGACTTTTCAAGTCACCTCTTAGTTTAATTACATTAATTTACTAAAATTAACCTAGATTAATATTTAAATTTGGCATTTGTAACATTGCCTTCTCCTTTAAATTGATTTGTCCTCAAAGCAGGGTAATGACGGATATTGCTGAATGAATTTCTCTATTTCCCATGATGTGTCTTCTTCTGGGAAATTATTCCATTTAATGAGGTATTCCTTGATCATTCTAGTGTGTAATCTTCATTCTCTGATGTTGATGATACCTTCTGGTTCTAAGATCAGTTTCCCTTCTTTTTCTGGGGCAGGAAGTGTAGTATGAACTGATTGATGTTGTCCCAACAATTTTTTTAGATTTGACACATGTAAGACATTGTGAATTCGACTTGTCTCTGGTAACTTTAGCTTGTATGTTACACTGCTATTCTTCCATATAATTTGGCATGGACCATAGAATTTAGCTGCTAATTTGTTCTTTCCTTACTGTTTTAGTGATAATTGTTTGTATGGTTGAAGTCTTACGAATACCCAATCTGCTAATTCAAACTCTCTCTCGGTTCTATGCTGGTTTGCTTGTTGTTTCATACGATTTTGTGCCATACTTAAATTATCATTGAGTGTTTGCATGATTCGTTGTTTGTCTTCCAATTGATCTTTTAGGGCAGGTACTTTTGTGCTTCCTTATATGATTTCCTTCCATGTGGGTGGTTCATAACTATATAATGCTTGAAATGGAGTCAGCTTCATTGATGTGTGATACATAGGGTTATACCACCATCCTACGAGATGTAACCGTTGTAACCATTTCTTATGTTTGTATGTGACGAAACTACGAAGATAGATTTCCAGACACTTGTTGACCACTTTTGTTTGCCCATCTGTTTGTGGATGGTATGCTGAGCTCATATTAAGAGTGATCCATATTGCTTGCAGAATTCCTTCCAAAAAGTTCTTGTGAATTTGGCGTCTCTATCGCTCACTATAATTTTTGGAAAACCATGTAATTTGTAAATATTTTTACAAAACGCTTCAACGATTTGCTTAGCGGAGTCAGTTTTCTTTATTCCCATGAAATGTGCATATTTCGTTAGTTGATCTACTACCACAAGGATTTTATCCTTACCATCTGATAAGGGTAACCCTTCAATAAAATCCATAGGAATTTTCTCCCACTTTTGCTTCAGAATGTGCAATGGGTGGAGTAGCCTTGGAGTCATGACATTTTCACTTTTATTCCTTTGACATGTGTCACACTCGGCTACATATTTTTGAATGTCTTTATGCATTCCTTTCCAATAAAACGATTGTATGGCATTGTAATATGTCTTGAAAGTTCCTACATGTCCTGCGACAGGTGAATCATGAGATTCTATCATCACCTTAGTTTTAAACCTTGATGTTGGGTATAAATAGACCCTTCCTTTGTACCACAAGATGTCATTTCACCACTCGAATTTTGGACCTCTATTCGGGTCTTCGATTAAGGCACATGTGTTTAGGCCTTTAGCGTATTCTCTTCGTATTTCGTCCAACCACTCTAGAATAACGATTGAAATTGCATATGTTTGGACTTCATCCTTTCTAGATAGAGCATCAACGACTAAATTGTCTTTCCCTCTTTTATGTAATATCTCCATATCAAAGGTAGCAATTTTTTCTATCTAGTTCTGTTGTTCTGTTGATAATGTTTTTTGTTGGAGTAGGTATTAAAGACTGTAATGGTCTGTTCTTATTAGTATTTTTCTCCCTAGAAGGTATTGTTGTTATTTTGTTAAAGCATGTATAATGGCCAACATCTCTTTATCATAAATGGACTTCAAACTTTCTCTCTTGTTGAGCTTCCTACTTTCGAATGCTATTGGGTGCCCTTCTTGCATCAAAACCACTCCTAGTCTGAAACCTGATGTGTTGCACTCAACTGCAAAGGGTTTTGTGAAGTTTGGCGTCGCTAATACCGGTGTTGAAGACATCATGCATAAGTTAATGTTTCAAAAAAAAATTGCTTCACTATTCCATTGGAAGGAATTTTTCTTCAATAAATTTGTGAGAGGGGCGGTTTTATGGGTGTAATTCTTTACAAATATTCAATAGTATCCTGTTAGGCATAGAAATCCCCTTAGTTTTGATATGTTATTGGGTTTGGGCCATTCCATGATTTCCTTGATTTTACTTGGATAGACTTTGACTCCTTCCTTCGATATCTTATGTCCAAGGTAGTCTACTTCTTTTCCAAAGGTACACTTAGACCTCTTTGCATATAATTTGTTTTCTTCCAAAATGGTAAGTACTCAACTTAAGTGTTCTAAATGCTCCTTCCATGTTCTGCTATATATAAGGATGTCATAAAAAAACACTAGTACGAATTTCCTTAAAAATGGCTGGAACAATTCGTTCATTGCGACTTGAAACGTAGCTGGAGCGTTAGTCAAACCGAAGGGCATTACTTTGAACTCATAATGGCCTTCATGAGTGCAAAAAGTATTTTTTTCTATGCCTTCCACTCTAACTTTGATTTGATAATAACCAGATTGGAGATCCAACTTTGTGAATTACTTGGCCCCATGAAGTTCATCCAACAACTCATCGATGAATGGGATCGAAAATTTATTTATGATAGTTATTTTGTTCAGTCCTTTGTAATCTATGCACAATCTGAACAACCCATCCTTCTTTCGTACTAGCACTACTGGAGTTGCATACAGGATTCTTCTTTTTGAAATGACACCACATTTCAGAAGATCCTAAGTTAACCTCTCGATTTCTGTTTTATGGTGATGTGAGTATCTGTATGGTTTGCTACTAGCAGGTTTTGTCCCTGGTTATATTTCGATTATGTGCTCGATATTTCTGTTTGGTGGAAGCTCCATAAGTAGTTCTTGAAATACCTTGTGATGTTTTTGAATCAGCTCTTGTATCTCTGGTTTTTTGTCCATGTCTCCTTCACACGTAAGAAGCTCCATTTCAAAGTAAGGGGTTGTCTTTTTTATTCGTTGGAGGTACTTATGCATTTTCAATATACATCAATAGAAATAAGAGAAGCAATTGTAAATATTTTTTGCCTCTCTTTCTTAACGAGATCCTACGGCCCTACTCTCATTGCAAACAAAACTGGCAAGCGAGTTCCTATTACAACTCCATGGATTGACAAATCTTGAAGCATACCTTCAACAAATGTCGCAATCAAAATCTCATCTAGATGACAAAAGTGTTTATGGCTTATGGGGTGATGTCTTTTGCATTAAGTGGTTTGCTAATTGGTTACATGCTCCTATTGTTGTATGGTCATTGTGAAGGAAGAACAAATACCTTCATTCAACTCCAATGCACATTGCTACGACTACAACCTTGTTTTTCATGACCATACCCTAGCAAACAGTCACTTTGAACCATTACTATCTTCTAAATCAACAAGCATGAAACACCATGTCTCAAATCATCTGTCATAAATCATTGACAGAACTCAATGTTGTAGCCTTGAAATGAAAATGATATAATTTTTAGATATGCTTTCGCAACAAGGATTTCACGCCCTTTTCCTCGATTGAATGCAATTTTTATGAATCACTTTTTGAATCCATTTCAAAACTAATGTGCTTTACCGACAGTTCTAGCCTTCAAAAAATGAGTGCATAGTCGTTTTGCGATTCCATATTGTCAAATGATTAAAGGGATTCATAATGCTTGCATATGTATCTTCATGACTACACCATTCAAGCTATGAGCCTTGTATCTGGTTGGCAAACATTTGTAATCAACATGCCATACCCATATGGCATAGGCCATGTAGAAATTGTCCATTTTGTTTTCCAATGGTTGTGTGAGCTACTAGACATTGACATTTTCTTATGGGACGCCAACATGAAAAGAATCGACCATCATTTTTACTCAACAAAAACCTCGCCAACTACTATATATCTAATGCAACATAGAATTAACATGGAACATACACACTTTCAACCATTGCTACAAACAAATTGTACAAATCCATCTTCCATTGAACATGGTTCCATCCCATCCATCATTTATAATGAAAATATGAGCAATAGCAATGTCATAAAACATGAAACATTCCCAAAGAAAAAAAAATGTAAATAAAACTTCCTTCAACTCATCCATAGAATGATCTAGTAACAAAATATGCATGAAAAGAAAAAAACATTGAGAAATCCTTCAAAAAGAAAAGAAAATGTGTCCAACGAACATAGAGTCGTCTACATCCTATGGTGACAAGACCCATATAAATTTGGAAACCATTGAATACCAACCAAATAAAAATGGGCCATTCAAAAGCTTCCATTTGTTGAAAAAAACATACAAATAAATCATTTAAACTGTATGTAAAAGAAAGGGAATACACAAGAGAAAAGAAGGTAACTATGCTTTAACTTAAATCCATACAAGATACTCCTATCTACACATGTTTAGTTTGAAATGTAGATACTCCTATCTACATTTCAAAAATATATTTGCAAAGTCGAAGGAGCCACCCTCATTTTCATTAAACTAAAACATTTGTAGATTTTGTTAAAAACAAATTTCCAACGCTAAGATACCTACTTTCACAACACTTTGTCACATCCACCTGAACAAGAAGATACCTTCTGTAGCGATTTTAACTCCTCTTAAGGAGCGTCTTGTATCACCAAGAAATGCTTTTGCATAAATACTTCAACTAGGCTTAACCGACACTATCATAAATGTTCCCGTAGATATATATAATGTTCAAACAACATTTCCTAGAAATCTTGATGATGAAATGACACTTGGAGTTCTCATGAAGCGAAAACTAGAATACAAAATGCGTACTTTTATTTGAAATGTCTGCCCTAATGTCCTTATTCTTGCACTTAAATATTTATGTGCCACATAGCTCTACAAAAAGTAAGGTGTTGCTATTAATGAGGAATGGGAAGAAAGATTCCATCAATTGCACCAACCAGATTCAAACAATGAAATATCAGTTGAGAATATAGAAGAAGTTGCTAATGAATCTTGCACCGGATAGGACAATGACCACATTGTAGATCTAAACCGTGAACCTGTATCTAAAACATTAGTGCATGGATATGGAGAAACACACTTGTTTGATGATCTAGCCAACAAGATATTCAAAATTGCACCTTTCGAAAACTATCGAACCTTAGGAATTTTCCAAGATAGGTATGAAGAAAGTATGGGAAAAATATGACGGTAAAGGCAAAAGCCTTAATCAATATATTCACACAAATAGTACCATTATATAGTACAAAGAAGAATGCCACCTCAGTGAGAGATATTCTCTAGAACCTAACACCTTGCATGGTGACTAGGCTAGGAAGTCTTCTCCATATATTTTAGAGACTTATCTAGGATAAATGACTATTATCCCAAATAATAAATACAATAATGTGACATTTAACTTATGTGATTGCTAATGTAAGGCATAAGGCTAACATTCCCCCTCTCAATCACAAGTTTATGTATCTGTATCAACTAAGCAATAAACACTAATGCCAAAGTTGATATGATGGATCTTTCAGAAGCCTTCCTTTTTGCTTCAATGAAAAATCTACCTGTAAAACCGTCAATCTGAATGGTTCATCTGAAATGAACTGAAATCCTAGAGTGAATAGCTGCCATGTCTAAACAATCCTTGCTTGCTTGACAATTTCATCATTTGCCAAGTGATTTAGCTAGAAGAGGCTGACATATTCTGTTATTTGGTGAAGATCACCATGCTACAATCAATGAAGTGCTCTCTAAAATGAGGCATCAACATTGTTATGCATCGATTAACATCTCAATGCATCATGAGTCTACCATCCATAGACTGTTGTTTTCATTAGTCTGCCATCTACAAACTATTTTGAGTTTGCCACCTGCAAACTATAGTTCTTCATCTGCAATTTTGGAGTTTGCCACCTGCAAACTATTGTTTCCTTTTCACATTTGGAGTCTTCCATCTTCAGACTATTGTTGTTTCCCACTTTGATATTTGGAGTCTGCCATCTACATACTTTTCTTGTCGAAACTTGAAGAATGACAACCATTATCAATATCCCCCCCTTCGTCAGTTGAAAGGTGAGAAGCTATGGGTTTTCATGTGGTTTACCCTTAACCATTTCATCATTGTACAATATCTATTCCCCCTATAAAAAAGAAAGAGTATTTTCTACATGTACCCCCCCGCCCCCCCCAACCCCCTTAAGATGCAAGAGAGTACCATTTAGATTTCAACTCAAAGTGGGCATGTGAAAAAATCACATGTTATCTCATCCCGTGAGGGCCATGCTCAAAAGCTACGCCATAAGGGGACCACTGGAGTTATACTCTATCAGGTACAAAAATAATTTGTGCTACAAGATGAGTCTTTACTCAAGATTGAATTCTTCGGTAAGACTTATGCAACTTCTTGGTTGTTGATGTCCATTGCCAAGAATTGATCCACCCATAGTGAATTTTTAATCTTGTAGGCTTGTTTCTCTTGGAACATTTTTTTGATGAATGATTCTTCTTTCCACAATTTTGACAAGGATGGAGATCAAAACAATTTGTCTCCAAATGACCCAACTCGGTGACAATGTTGGCATTCAGGAATTTCTTCCATGTGATTTTCATCATTTTGTTGATTAGCTTCTTCATGGACTTTTTGATTTGATTCTTCATTTATGAATCCTACACTCACAAACTGAATTGGTTTGGAGTAGTCTGGAATATGAAAAGTCACATCTTTTTCATATCCAAGTCCTTTTCTTTGTTTGTTGTATCTAATTTCTTCCCAAGGTCTGATGAAAGAGTTGAATTTCCAAACACTTTACTATGGACAAAGTCAACCTGATGATATTTACAAACAGTTTTTCTATAAACAAATCATAAAATAGGAACTACAACAAGAAAACACTTGCTTTGAATAACATCCAACAAATGTTTTCTTCAAAACAGTCAAAGTTCTTATAAACCTTATTTCTAGCATTGCCTAGATATCAATTCGCATAGGAAAATTGCTTGCAAAAGACGTGAAATCAAAAGCCAATATTGAAAAGATTATTAACTCGCCTATTTCTTTTCATGCACTAAAAGTATTCCAAACATTGCAAGACTATTTTGACAGTATGAAGAAAAACCTTATTGCAATGATTCGTCAACTTGGCCCCCCAACCTTCTTCGTAAGCTTCACACCAATTGAGCATCTTTGGAAACCTTTATGCAATGAATTGAAAACAAAACAATGAAATGTTGTTGAACCTTTTCATAGTTGAGGATAAAGACTCATTGATAAGAAAACACATAGTCCTATGTAGCCGTTATTATAGACATAAGATGAATTCATTCAAGTCTTTGATCTCTAAAAATAATACCATCTTTGGCAATGTCATAGACTATTTCTTCACAATTGAGTTCCAACTAAGAGGAAATGAACATGAGCATGGACTTCTATGGATTGCCAACATAGGGATTTATGCAAGGAACACAAATAATGAAATCACTCATTTTGTCAACCTTTACATATCAACAGAATCATCACTTCTTAATATTGACTTTGTGAAGATTCTAACACATTGTCATACTAGATCATGCAAGAAACACCATCATTCTAAGTGTAGATTTGGCTTCCCTCTTCAACCAATTGACAAAACAACAATTCTAGAACCTCTTGTTATAGATATGGATCACCTTGCTGAGAAAAAAAAACCCAACATTTTGCTCTCCTTGAATGTAAACAATTTCCAAAGAACATCATGTCATTTCAATTGTTCTTGCATGAATTGCAAATGACAAAGGATGAGTACATTGTATTGTTGTGTTCTTCAATTAGTTGGTTGACCTTGTTACAAAAAAAAGACCCTTCAGATATATATGGATCAATCCTTTTGCAAAAGGGGTGCCAGATTTGTGGCAGGAAAATATTGATGCGCAGGTTGTATTAGATGCCTATGCTACTAAAAAATACATGAGCTCGTACATAACGAAGATGGATAGGCCTATGACAAATGATTTCAAACAAATAAAGGAGGCTACCCATGACAATAGCGGAAAGGTTGAAACTATTCACAAGTTTGAAAACACTCTCCTGAACATGCAACAAATGTCAATTAGAGAAGCGATACATATTGTGCTCTCCTTGCCCTTAATTCATGTTCAAGAAAAACCATATGCATTAATACTTCACCAGCTGAAAAATAAATCCTTGTCCTGAAGAAACCCTCACTTTTAGAAAAAGAACCCAACGATTCTAAAGATATAGTTATGCAATCTATACTTGACAAGTACATTGTGTGCCCGCAAGAACTTGAGCATGTTACCTTGGTAGAGTATGCGTCCCCTTACTATTGCTTCCAATAAAGAACTATGAAAAGAAATAGACCATGTATTATTAGATATGTGCATTATTGCAAAGAAAAAGATCCAAATAATTTCTCTAGAGAGAAACTCATGCTCTTCCTTCCACATAGAGGAAACCTAGACATGTTACGCAAAATATCAACACATGGACTGAAACATTTTTCAATTTTAAAGAGGAAATAAAACATGTGGAGCAAAAGTTCATGCCTACAACAACAACAAAATGGGGTGACAATGACCTTGCAATTGAAGGTATTGAAATGAAACTTGACAACATGCTCCAAAATTATGAACAAACGAAAACTCCTATCCAAAACCTTCATCTTGAACAATATGATATAAAATCTGACCTTGACCACAAACAATCATGTCATATTTCTATGAACAAAGACATTTTCAATTTGTCAGAAATGCCATTTCTTATAGATATCAATGAATACCATGCAGTTAGAAGAACCTTAAACAATGAGCAACAGTCTATTGTTAAAGAGATTATTCCAAAGAAAAACATCTACCCATCAACTACATTCCATATGTTCCCACCAGGCAGAGCTGGTACAACCAAGACTCGCACTATGAAGGCCTTGCATGATAGGCTTTTTCATTTCCATGCAAGAGCTGGGTAGTGACCCACTGAAAAGAAAAGGTATAATTGATGCATTCACTAGCAAAGCAACATACAATGCAAATGGAAACACTATCCACTCTACTTTTAAATTGCCTTTAAACTCATCAAACACGTTGCCTTAGAACTCTAACATGTTAGATACCATGTCAAAAGACTATGCACAATTAAAAGTATTTTCATTGATGAAGTCTCAATAATAGGTTCGCAACTGCTCTACAACATTGACAAATGACTTCACGAGATTATGCATATACCTACAAAGCCATTTGGGAATCTTGATTTCATTTTCTGTGGTGATATTTGCCAAGCAGATCCTGTCCACGATTCCTAGATATTTGAAAAAACCATTTTCCATAAACAAACATTGCCTTACACATTTTGGTATGGTTCCATGAAATACTATGAACTAAAAACAATTGTCAGAATAAGAACATGCAAACAAACCATAGACGACATAACATATTTAAATATGCCTTGTCATAGACAATCGTCTTTCAATCCAACATTTCCATCTCTATCCTATTGTAACAAAGACGTTGAAAAACACAACACCAGAATGCTATCAATAGCAGAAACATAAGCATTCACGCTTGCATCTCATGATACCATAATTGATACCGCTGACAAGAACTGTGACACACAAAAGACAATGCAACTTCCTTCTACAATTCTGGTAATAAAAGCACGTTGGTCGAAATAGTTGGAGGCAACTACTTCATTGAAGATGGAATTATCAATGGTGCAGAAGAAATATTCAAAGACTATACAAGGACAATGCCAAATATTGTTTGGATAGAGTTTCCTAATCCAAAAATCGACATAATTATACAGAAAAAATGGTGCAGTTGTATACATCAACAATCATGTGCAGTTGGACCCCTATAAACAAAATGACTACACAGATAACGCTTGGCAATAGAACCAATATCATGTGATTGCAGTTTCCAATACAATTTGTGTAGATTTTTCACTAGTTTTCAGCCACCAGTTTCAAGTAAAATTTATATCACTCTTTATGACATTCTTAGAAAAATAAAGTGTTGGAAATAAACAAAAATTTTCAGACTTAAAACACTGTTGTAAACAATATTTTCAGTGACAGGAAATAAAAATTAGCACGCCATTTAATCACACAGAACACTATTATTTTTTGCCAATGGCCCTTGAAAAACCCACTAGGGGAAAACCAATCAGAGAGAGTATTTTTATTTTTTAGGAGAAGTTTATCATTTACAGCAATACACAGAAAATATCAAACCAACTTATCTCAACCCGGAAGATAAATTTCTGTCTCGACTTGTGTGTCGAGCAGCAAAAATCAAACTCTGTTTTTTTGTTTTCTGCTTCGATTTTTGTGCCACTGTACAGACGTTGAAATCCGTGCCCAAATTTTTTTCCTCGAAAACCATGCCCAGAAATCTACCTTGAAAATTGTGCCTGCTGCCTCGAAAACTGTACCGTACAGACTATACGAACCAGCAATAAATGTTGTAGTCTTCTCCTCGATTTTCGTGCTGCAAAAGTTTTCCTCTTGCTCACGAAAAATGGAAACTTTCTCTCTTCTCTCTCTCAGCTCTCTCTTCTCACTTCAATTTTCAAAAGTGAGGCAGAATGTCTTTCCCATGCCTTTTTGAGAAAACTCTAGGGTGAGTCTAATCTAACGGTGGAGATTAGATTAGATCAAGGGCTGAAATTAAAAGCTCATATTTTATTTCTAAAATATTAATTTCACTCACCCACTTAAATTTATCAAAAAGTTACTTTAATGCTCTAAAGTCAAATTAAATGCTTCTACTTAAGTCATTTAATGCAAGGGTCACTTTATGCCCCCTCTCTAAGTGACTAAGGCAAAAGTCACTAGGGAAACACTTCCCTAGGTACAAAACTAACAATTTGCATGTGCCCATACAATCCATAGTGTTATCCACTAATTCTGCACTTGGTGGATTTCCAGCGAGCCACCAGTTATTGAACATGATACATGTTCATTTTCATAGTTTAGAAGTTCAGTTTGTTTTAGAGTTAGCTAGTTTTGGCTTAGCCTTTTTTTACTTTTTGTCGAAATGACCATGCCCCATGGGGTTGTAATAAAGTGTGCTAGTAGGGGGTTCTTGAGTGGCTCGGTTCCTTTAGACATAACAATCAAATAGGGTATTCCAAGGAGTTTTTTCCCTTGTCGATTATTTCTTTGCTTTTAACCGAGTTATAATCGATGAGTTTTTCTCCTGCTACCTCCAACACTGGAATGCCTAAATTTTGCGATTAGGCCTTGGGGATTTATTAGAGTCCAACATTAAAATATGACACTCCTACTAGACACTATTGGTATGTTCTATGGTCATTTCCTAGGTCCCGAGATGTGTTAAAAATGTCTGAAATTTTTTTTTACCGAATGTCCCTAGATTTTTTATTTTTTATTTTTTACTATGGAAAAATAATTAAAATTTTCAATTAATTAAACCATTTTTCCTATGGTTTAATTGAAAATTTTCAAAATGTAATAAACAAGTGGTTTGGGGGTGGATTTTGGCAAATAAAGACTTTTTTCTAAGACAAAACACTCATTTGACTCCTAGACACACTTATTCTAAGTTTCAGATGATTATTTTGTACTTAATTGAATATTTCCTCAAAATGAATAAATGACGAATATTTAATTAAAATAATCATTAAATTATTAATTGGAGATAAATAAAAGAACTCTCCAACATAAATCTAATTGAATAAAGTAAAGGGCTAATTAGCTCGCCAAAAGGCATCTCGGAAGATTTCAATCACCACTGTTCTGAGTTAGTATCAGAGTGCTACAATGAACTTCACGTTGGGATTTGCGCCCCTCTCCATGCATGGACGTTTTTCCTTCTTTTGTAAGTTTTTATTGGACGAGTGGTAATTCCAATGAGACTAGGGGGTGCCTTGCCTGGATGGAGGCCATCTCACCCCAATCTCATCTATCAAAGCTCAGTCCAACTCCAAATCAAACTGCCGAAGCTTCTGTCAGTGAGGGTTGCATCCCCTTAATCTCTCCTTGATGCTTGCGCTAGGGTTTATGAGCCCTCTCTTCTCCCTTTTTGTATAAATAAGAGGTATTCTTCCTCATTCCTGATGGAAGCAAGGAACCTTTGCTCATGTCCTTTGTTGTTATTATCTGAATAATATTGAGCCTTTGGAGGTCCATTGGTGTTCATGTCACATAGTGAATGGTGTATGCTCATTGAGGTAACCTTGTTCTAATTTGCTTTTGCTTGGAGTAAAATTGGTAATCAATCTAGATTTGAGGGTTTTCTTAAACACATAGGGTAAATATTTGATGCTTCAATTTATTTACTTATATTTTGGCTTCTTGAGATTCGAGAGTAGCATTGTCTATTAAGTTATATTCATGCTCTTTTGGTTTCCATTTGTTGAATATACTAGATTTGATCCCTTTTTTGTGCAAATGTGAACAAGTTTTTGCAGGTTACGACGTTGGAGTAAGGGGAAGAGCTAAGTTGCATCACCCTCTTCTTCAAATTTGAGGAGTCTACAAGTTCTTGTGCCCATTAATACCATACCTTCAAGTCTCAGAAGGATTCAAGCTTGAGCAAAGCTTTCTCTTCTTTGGTAAGACTTATGCAACTTCTTTACTCGAGATTGAATTCTTTGGTAAGACTTATGCAACTTCTTGGTTGTTGATGTCCATTGCCAAGAATTGATCCACCCATGGTGAATTTTTAATCTTGCAGGATTGTTTCTCTTGGAACATTTTTTTGATGAATGGTTCTTCTTGCCACAATGTTGACAAGAATGGATATCAAAACAATTTGTCTCCAAATGACCAACTCGGTGACAATGTTGGCATTCAGGAATTTCTTCCATGTGATTTTCATCATTTTGTTGATTAGCTTCTTCATGGACTTTTTGATTTGATTCTTCATTTATGAATCCTGCACTCACAAACTGAATTGGTTTGGAGTAGTATGGAATATGAAAAGTCACATCTTTTTCATATCCAAGTCCTTTTCTTTGTTTGTTGTATCTAATTTCTTCCCAAGGTCTGATGAAATATTTGAATTTCCCAACACTTTACTATGGACAAAGTCGACCTGATGATATTTACAAACAGTTTTGCTATAAACAAATCATAAAATGGGAACTACAATAAGAAAACACTTGCTTTTAATAATATCCAACAAATGGTTTCTTCAAAACAGTCAAAGTTCTTATAAACCTTATTTCTAGCACTGCCTAGATATCAATTCGTATAGGAAAATTGCTTGCAAAAGATGTGAAATCAAAAGCCAATATTGAAAAGATTATTAACTCGCCTATTTCTTTTCGTGCACTAAAAGTATTCCAAACATTGCCAGACTATTTTGACAGTGTGAATAAAAAGATTATTGCAATGATTCGTCAACTTGGCCCCCCAACCTTCTTCGTAAGCTTCACAACAACTGAGCATCTTTGGAAACCTTTATGCAATGAATTGAAAACAAAACAATGAAATGTTGTTGAACCTTTTCATAGTTGAGGATATAGACTAATTGATAAGAAACAACCAGTCCTATGCAGCCGTTATTATAGACATAAGATGAATTCATTCAAATCTTTGATCTCTAAAAATAATACCATCTTTGGCAATGTCATAGACTAGTTCTTCACAACCGAGTTCCAACTAAGAGGAAATGAACATGAGCATGGACTTCTATGGATTGCCAACATAGGGATTTATGGAAGGAACACAAATAATGAAATCACTCATTTTGTCAACCTTTACATATCAACAGAATCATCACTTCTTAATATTGACTTTGTGAAGATTCTAACACATTGTCATACTAGATCATGCAAGAAACACCATCATTATAAGTGTAGATTTGGCTTCCCTCTTTAACCTATTGACAAAACAACGATTCTAGAACGTCTTGATATAGATATGGATCACCTTGCTGAGAAAACAAAACCCAACATTTTGCTCTCCTTGAATGTAAACAATTTCCAAAGAACATGTCATTTCAATTGTTCTTGGATGAATTGCAAATGACAAAGGATGAGTACATTGTACTGTTGTGTTCTTCAATTAGTTGGTTGACCTTGTTTCAAAAAAAAGACCCTTCAAATATATACGGATCAATCCTTTTGCAAAAGGGGTGCCAGATTTGTGGCAAGAAAATATTGATGCGCAGGTTGTATTAGATGCCTATGCTACTAAAAAATACATGAGCTCCTACATAACGAAGATGGATAGGCCTATGACAAATGATTTCAAAAAAATAAAGGAGGAGGTTACCCATGACAATAGCGGAAAGGTTGAAACTATTCACAAGCTCAAAAACACTCTCCTGAACATGCAACAAATGTCAATTAGAGAAGCGATACATATTGTGCTCTCCTTGCCCTTAATTCATGTTCAAGAAAAACAATATTCATTAATACTTCACCAGCTGAAAAATAAATCCTTGTCCTAAAGAAACCCTCGCTTTTAGAAAAAGAACCCAAAGATTCTGAAGATATAGTTATGCAATCTATACTTGACAAGTACATTGTGTGCCCACAAGAACTCGAGCATGTTACCTTGGTAGAGTATGCGTCCCCTTACTCTTGCTTCTGACAAAGAACTATGAAAAGAAATAGACCATGTATTATTAGATATGTGCATTATTGCAAAGAAAAAGATCCAAATAATTTCTCTAGAGAGAAACTCATGTTCTTCCTTCCGCACAGAGGAAACCTGGACTTGTTACGCAAAATATCAGCACATGGACTGAAACATTTATCAATTTTAAAGAGGAAATAAAACATGTGGAGCAAAAGTTCATGCCTACAACAACAACAAAATGGGGTGACAATGACCTTGCAATTGAAGGTATTGAAATGAAACTTGACAACATGCTCCAAAATTATGAACAAACGAAAACTCCTATCCAAAACCTTCATCCTGAACAATATGATATAAAATCTGACCTTGACCACAAACAATCATGTCATATTTCTATGAACAAAGACATTTTCAATTTGCCAGAAAATCCATTTCTTATAGATATCAATGAATACCATCCAGTTAGAAGAACCTTAAACAATGAACAACAGTCTATTGTTAAAGAGATTATTCCAAAGAAAAACATCTACCCATCAACTACATTCCATATGTTCCTAACAAGCAGAGCTGGTACAACCAAGACTCGCACTATGAAGGCTTTGCACGATAGGCTTTTGCATTTCCATGCAGGATCTGGGTAGTGACCCACTGAAAAGAAAAGGTATAATTGATGCATTCACTAGCAAAGCAACATACAATGCAAATGGAAACACTGTCCATTCTACTTTTAAATTGCCTTTAAACTCATCAAACACATTGCCTTAGAACTCTAACATGTTAGATACCATGTCAAAAGACTATGCACAATTAAAAGTATTTTCATTGATGAAGTCTCAATAATAGGTTCGTGACTGCTCTACAACATTGACAAATGACTTCACGAGATTATGCATATACCTACAAAGCCATTTGGGAATCTTGATTTCATTTTCTGTGGTGATATTTGCCAAGTAGATCCTGTCCACGATTCCTGGATATTTGAACAACCCATTTTCCATCAATCAACATTGCCTTATACATTTTGGTATGGTTCTATGAAATACAATGAACTAAAAACAATTGTCAGAATAAGAACATGCAACCAAACCATAGACGACATAACATATTTAAATATGCATTATCATAGACAACTGTCTTTCGATCCAACAATTCCATCTCTGTCCTATTGTAACAAAGACGTTGAAAAACACAACACCAGAATGCTATCAATAGTAGAAACAGAAGCGTTCACGCTTGAATCTCATGATACCATAATTGATACCACTGACAAGAACTGTGACACACAAAATACAATGCAACTTCCTCCTACAATTCTGGTAAGAAAAACACATTGGTCGAAATAGTTGGAGGCAACTACTTCATTGAAGATGGATTTATCAATGGTGCAGAAGAAATCTTCAAAGACTATATAAGGACAATGCCAAATATTGTTTGGATAGATTTTCCTAATCCAAAAATCGACATAATTATACAGAAAAAAATGGTGCAGTTGTATACATCAATAATCATGTGCAGTTGGACCCCTATAAAAAAAATGACTACACAGATAACACTTGGCAATAAAACCAATATCATGTCATTGCAGTTTCCAATACAATTTGTGTAGATTTTTCACTAGTTTTTAGCCACCAGTTTCAAGTAAAATTTATATCACTCTTTATGACATTCTCAGAAAAATAAAGTGTTGGAAATAAACACAAATTTTCAGACTTAAAACACTTCGGTAAACAATCTTTTCAGTTACAGGAAATAAAAATTAGCACGCCATTTAATCACACAGAACACTATTATTTTTGGCCAATGGCCCTTGAAAACCCCACTAGGGGAAAACCAGTCAGAGAGAGTATTTTTATTTTTCAGGAAAAGTTTATCATTTACAACAATACACAGAAAATATCAAACCAACTTATCTCAACCCGGAAGATAAATTTATGTCTCGATTTGTGTGCCGAGCAGCAAAAATCAAACTCTGTTTGTTTTCTGCTTTGATTTCCATGACACTGTACGGACGTCGAAATCCGTGCCCAAATTTTTTTCCTCGAAAGTCGTGCCTACTACCTCGAAAACCGTACCATACGGACTATACGGATCAGCAATAAATGTTGTTGTCTTCTCCTCGATTTTCGTGTTACAAAATTTTTCCTCTTGCTCAAGAAAAATGGAAACTTTCTCTCTTCTCTCTCTCAGCTCTCTCTTCTCACTTCAATCTGCAAAAGTGAGGCAGAATGTATTTCCCATGCCTTTTTGAGAAAACTCTAGGGTGAGTCTAATCTAACGGTGGAAATTAGATTAGATCAAGGGCTGAAATTAAATGATCATATTTTATTTCTAAAATATTAATTTCACTCACCCACTTAAATTTATCAAAAAGTGACTTTAATGCTCTAAAGTCAAATTAAATGCTTTTACTTAAGTCATTTAATGCAAGGGTCACTTTATGTCCCCTCTCTAAGTGACTAAGGCAAAAGTCACTAGGGAAACACTTCCCTAGGTACAAAACTAACAATTTGCATGTGCCCATACAATCCACAGTGTTATCCACTAATTCTGCACTTGGTGGATTTCCAGCGAGCCGCTAGTTATTGAACATGATGCATGTTCATTGTCATAGTTTAGAAGTTCAGTTTGTTCCAGAGTTAGCCAGTTTTGGCTTAGCCTTTTTTTACTTTTTGTCGAAATGACCATGCCCCATGGGGTTGTAATAAAGTGTGCTAGTAGGAGGGTCTTGAGTGGCTCGGTTCCTTTAGACATAACAATCAAATAGGGTATTCCAAGGAGTTTTTTCTCTTGTCGATTATTTCTTTGCCTTTAACCGAGTTATAATCAATGAGTTTTTCTCCTGCTACCTCCAACGCTGGAATGCCTAAATTTGGCGGTTAGGCCTTGGGGATTTATTAGAGTCCAACATTAAAATATGAACCTCCTACTAGACACTATTTGTATGTTCTATGGTCATTTCCTAGGTCCCACCCGAAGAAAACAAAGCATACTGTAGGTGCTCATCAGTAACAGGAGCCTACTCATAGATCTCCCTCAAACTTCTAGTTTTTTTATTTTCGGGTGGACTACATGTTGTTGTTTCTTTGGTGCTATTGTCAAGTGTTTGTTGCTCATTATCAGCAACTGTTGTAGCTTCTATGCTTCTATTAACTGTCTTTTGCTCAAAGAGACTATCACTCACATCAGTGAGTACTGCTACATTAGCAGGTTTTTTTTCAGTGTCATCAACAAACACAACAAGATCAACAATATTTGTTGGGATCACATCATCAGTGGCTGCCTCATAGACACAGTCATCTTGACTGTCTTCCACTTCAGTGTGGGATTCCTGGTGCTCTGCCTGACTTACAAAGTAATTTCCTCTACAGTTGGTTCCTCACTGAAGACTTATTTTAGTGTATCCCATGCTCTCTTTGGAGTATCAACTTCTACAATGTAATGAAATAGGGAATAGTTTATATTGTCTTGTATGAGACATAAGGCAACAACTTGCCTTTTTTCTTTTTCGAATTCTTTCAAAGCATTAAACTTTTATGGATCAATGGGATCCTCTTCAACTATGAAGTGCCACAAATCTTGTAATTTTAACACATTAATTACTTTGATTGCCCATACATCATAATCATCTCCATTAAAGCTCTGCCATAAACCTTGTGGTGTTAAGAGATTTCTTACCTCTTCAAATTCTTCTGGGATTGCTTCTGGTAGCACCATCTTCAAGAATATATCTTCTTTTCTAGATCACAACCTCCAATAAGATTGGATGATCAGATGGTGAGCTCTCTCGGTTCCCCTCTTTTTTGTATTTGATACCATGTGAAAGAATAGAATGGAGCAACAGAAGCACTATGGGCAGATGATTGCCTTCTTATTATTAAGAACAAATTAAATAGGAAATAGAAAATAACAATACTATGGGAAAATACCATAGGTGAGTAAATGCGTGGGTTACCTAACTCACTAGCTTAACTACGGGTGAGATTACACTCTTCAACATAAACGTGTCCATATCAACACTTTTTTTGCATACAAAAAACTGCATTCAAATTTTTGTTCTTGTTTCAGCAAACAAACAAACACAGATGGTTGTTGATGCCATATCCTCTTTAAGTAGCTTTTCTTTGCATCTACCGAATGCCTTGCATGCAATTTTGCAACTATGTCTGTGATATTTGCATAGAATAGATCTCCAGCGCTTGCTCATGGATGCTAAGACTATGACACATAAATATCATAATATAAAACAACTTTCAAATTATAGCATTGTGTTCTCCTCCGCTTTGCAAGTTGTTGTTGTATATATTAAATCTCTATTTTTGTTTTACATTTACTGAGTTTCTCTAATGCAATGCAATTACTACGTGTATGCAAACGACCATAAACATGAACTTAGAATGACTATATTACTCTCATGCAAGTTGCACATGCATTAGATGTTATTTAAAAATGTTCATTGTCAAACAACATCATGGAAAACTAGGCTTATGTTGCACTTTGCAATATGTGGTTGTAGTACATATTAGCTTATATTTTACTTTTGCATTAAGTGATTTTCTATGATGCATCGCAATTATTGCATATATGCAAAAGACTTTTCATTTTGCAATTTCAATGGCTATTTTCATTTGTTGTTATTTTTCTTTTTTCTTTACAGAATTTAGCCATCATATCAATCTTCTTGCTTCATAGTTTCAGAAATTTGACAAATTGCCCTCTTTTTCTTTCAATTACAACATTTTCATAGAGATAGGAAATGCAAATTTAATTATAATAGCATACTTAAATGAGCAAATTTCCTTTCCTACCTTGGGCTTTTGAAATGCATGTTAAATCTCGTGATCATTGCACATGTATTAATCAATTGGGTTCACTTGTCAAACCTATAGAAGATGTTAAAAATAAAAAACCATCATGGAACATGTTCAACTAAATGAAGTTAAATATCGTTTGTGCAATAATAAATCCACACTGAATGTATCTCAATTGAGGCTTCTTTGCTTTGTTTTTTTCAACACCTCACTTGGCCCCACATGTTGCTTTAAATGGCCTCCATTACTATATCTTTGCACCCAACCTGCTCCTTCATTGGTTTGCTTCCTGGTGGGTTTCGCTTAACCCTCTACAAGCACTGGCTTTATCAATTCTGTTATATACCAATCCTTGCAATTGCAAACAAGCAGTGACTACAGGTGCAATGTCATGTCAGGGACATCGCAACCTGGTGGCTCTTGTTAATAATTTTGATATGATTTGTCATTTAATTGTTTTGTTTTATGATACAACTATTCAAATTCAAAGTCACACTGCTCAACTTTAAGTGTGGGTGGTCCACTATGAAGTAGGGTGGGAAAATTTGAATAAGTCACACTGCTCAACTTTAAGTGTTGGGGGTACAACTATGAAGTTGGGTGGGCAATGTCTAAGCGTTCATAAACTTCTCGATCATCGCGAAGATACCTAGTTAGAGGTATTGTCATTCGGGTGGTACTGCTTGTCAAAGTCAGATTGACGGAGCAGTATAAGCGCTAACCAAAATGCCCCCAATCCACCGAAATTCAATAAACCAATTCTTTTCTAAATCCCAATTTTGAGTGTTTAAATTCAGCAATTTAAATAGTTTTAAAATCATGGATTTAGTCTCGAACAATCAAATATGTTGTACTTGATTTGTATAGTGGTAATTTAGAGTGTTTAAATTCAACAATTTAAATAGTCTTAAAATCATGTATTTAGTCTAAAACAATCAAGTATATTGTACTTGATTTGTAAAGTTGATTTTTGTAGAGTTGTTTTTTAAAATCATGAATTTAGTCTAGAACAATCAAGTATGTTGTACTTAATTTGTAAAGTTATTTTTTATCATACTCGCATATTGACCAACTTGAACTACTGGGTGCTACAAGTTTATGTAGCCAGACTGGTCGACTTCTTTAGTTATTCAAAGTTAGAATGAACCAGTAGCATATGCTCTCCCTCTGCACTTAGTGTGATCAGCTGGGATCAGAAACTCTAGTTAGTGTAAGTTTGAGCTTGCGATGATCTTCTCCCTCCGAAGACGAACAAGTTTATGAGTCTATATTATGAAGCTGCATTTTCTGAAGTCTTTCTCTCTCATCAGTTGCGTTCGCGTTCGATCTTGGTGTCTCTTTGGTATCAGAGCCATCGCGACATTTGTATCATCTACTTCTACTTGTAAGTTTCAGAAGCAGGGATGATTTTAAGGAACCATACTTATTTAAAAGTGTATAAATGTTGGTGAATATTACCAATTCTTAAAACGACAACTATAAAATGATTGGCGATATTTTTCAAAAAATATTTCAATTTCCAAGGATTTTATATTCTTTATATAATAATTTGGTGATTTTTAGGGTGAAAAAATTTTACCCCATCAAAATTGGGCGAAATTGGGCTTCAAAAAATGAAAAATGGCGAATCGTTTTTGGGAGAAAAAATGGAAAAATAGCCCATTGGGCTAAAATTCGCCCCTAAAATCATCCCTGTTCAGAAGCTCTTATAATCAAATTTCAGTATGATATTCGAGAAATCTTTCTGTGTCTAAAGCAATCTGGGAACAAAGTTCATTTATTTCTGTTAAACTATCCATGTGGAATAGTTGTGATATCCGAGTTCGTTCCAAATTTTTGTGGTTATAGTCTTAGTTACAGACACTATAAATCCACTAGTGTTGTCTCTTGGGAGACTTGTAGGATATCCTAAAGCCCCAAACTATTCCTTTACTGCCCGATTCTGGTAAGTGTTCCATGGATCCTTCAATGGACTCTGTAGGGCTTACATCCCTAGACTACCAATCTACAGATCAAACTATTGTTTCTTTGACTGAAAGAAAATATTCTTTTCAGACTTCTAGAGCTTCATCATCCATAATAACCATCGATGATATAATACCTTCCCCTAACTAGAAACTGCCCGAGATATTACCTTCTGAGGTTTATAAAATGAAATGGTGGCAATATAAATCCTGCACACAAATTAAAATCAGTTCTTTGGACATCACCTTCACTGACCAGGAAGAGCCCATTCACATTAATTTAATTGAAAAAGACCAAATTGACTCGGAAAAAACAAAAGGTTACAAATATGTGCATCTAGGCACTGTCAAATTAGGACTTGGTCCGTTCGTACGACCCTATATGAATGTTTCTTCCTTGTGTTGTGTTTTGGATACCCGCCACTTAGATTTTACTGATGCTTTGATTGGAGGTTTTGAAGGCCCCTTGCACAATGGCCCGTTTTTTGGTACTATCTTTCCTAAGTATTCTGTCAGCCTTAATGACCCCTACATCTATGATTTACTCAAGGCCTATATTCGTCCCTTAGGATTTAAAATGGACACTGGCTCGAAAATCATCTAGCTTAAATCGTTGGTTGTAATCCGCTTTGGAAATGATTCCCTTACACCTCTTACCCCTAAAGTCCATGAAAGCTCATGCCTACTAAGTATGGTAGAAACTGATAAGTCAAAAAATTCTACACCTATCACATTTGACTGGACTGGCATCAGTTACCCAAAGCAATGGGAGGTAAGATACAGAGAATTGAGAGACTTTGAAAAAACTAAAAACCAACAACTCTCTATTCCTAAACCCCTTGTCTTTGACAGATTTTCAAACTCTTTTAAATTGCCTAAAGGGTTTCCTTCTCCCCAATTTGCTCCACCTCTTGTAAGATATTCCTCTGTGAATAATACTCCTGAAAAATCAGCCTTGTTTGAACCCTGTTTTTCTTCCTGCCTTTCCTTTTCAGGTGTTCATAACAATGAGCACAAAGGCCAGCATGCAGACTGCCTTGCCTGCAAAAAATCACTTGAGAGACTAAAAATCGGAAACAAAGGACTAAGCTTGTACATGATGTCTCTCCCTAGAAGTAGCCCTAGTTTTACCTCCACAAACCCACAGGGTGAAACCTCTTTCCATCCAGGAAAAAATCTTCCTGATACTCCATTTCGACAGTTTGCTCATGATGGTCTTTCTAAAAGATATTTCATGCCACATAGATCATCAAATCCACACGAAAGTGTCTCTGATCAAATAAAGTTGCTTAATTACAGTAACTATCAGCAACAACTGACTAGCCAAAACATCGATGACATAGCCTCTGATATTTTAATTCTAAGACAAAAAGCTCAGACAGAAAAAGAGCATATTTCCTTGCTCAAAGCTAAAATTGATCACTTGCTTGCAGGATAAGAAGAAGTAAAAGTTGCTATTATCTTAGCAAGTGAAAAATTAGAAAAAAGGCTAGATGTCCTAGGAAAATTGATGGCCAAAACACAAAATGTAAATAGTAAAAAGAGCCCTGTAAGCTAAACTACATTAGAGCTTGCAGCTAAAGGCCATAAAGTCAAACATGAAAGAAGATACTCTTTTGGAATGATGAGTATCCAAGAAGATGACCAAAGACCAGAATTCCTTTTTGGTCAAGAAATAGAAGAGCTTCAAGAGTTAAGAAATATGGTCTCCTAGTTCAAACAAATGCCAAATTCCCTCCCAGATAAATATTTATCAGCATTCAAAATCCCAAAAAGAGAAAATATTGGATCCTCAAATCCATACGACCAAAGTCATACTAATCCTCAGATAACAGGTCCTCCAAATCCTTTTGATACTGAAATGTCAGATCTTCCTGACACTTCTCCTTCGTCAGTACCTCGTTCCCTTAGTTTCGAGATAAATGGGATGAATAATCTAATCTCCCAAATGCCTGATCAACCTGTGTTGAACATACAATGTTAGTCCCACGCCCAAATTAGATCTGCCATCCAGTTTCTATCAAATTGGGTCTTGTACAAAAGAACACAGGACAATACAATAACTGACCAACAACTAGCACTCCAGCTGGTTTTCGGATTTTCAAGGCTAGCCTCAGAATGGTGGCGATGGATTCCCCAAGAATCCAAAGAAGAAATGTTGAATGCAGAAGATGCAGACCAACAAATTCTTACTGCCCTTGGTAAAGAATTCTATGGTCCCGATGAAAATGAAGATTACGAACATCTTGCATCTTTATTTATGTCAGCCTGAAACTGTGACCTAAATAAGAGTGAAGAATATTTTTGCTATATGCAAAAAAATTTGATTTCTTCTGGAAATGCTGATAAGCCTGCATATCTGAAACATTACTTGAGAAGCTTTCCTGGCCATGTTCCTGATGCTATTGAACAACACCTTAAAGATAAAAACATCCCTCTGCCAGGTCTTTCCCTTACCCAATTGCATGGATTCATCATGGAAACTTGGCAAGAACATTGTCTGGAGAAAAGAGTGGCTAAAGATTTCAAACGACACTCTTCAATGTTTTCCCCGGGTTTTTGTAAAGATGTTGCAAAAATTCCAGATTGGGGGTGTGTAGCCCATAACCGAGGACACTTCAGGCATGAATCATGTAGTTGTAAAAAGAAGCAACAACCCAAATATACTAGTGCACGTAGATTTCAGCCAGACAAAGGATATAAGCATAAAAAGGGCAAAAGATTTCAAAAGAAAGCCTACTTTAAGAAAACATCTGAACCTGAAGATAAAGAAAAATGTTTCATCTGTGGTAAGAAGGGTCACTGGGATAACAAATTCCCAAATAAAAATAAAAAACCTAGACTTGATGCCATGTTTTCAGAAGACCTGGATCCATCCTGGTGGGATCTAGCTTGGTGTGCAGCAAGAGACTACCCTGAAGGTGAAATCGTCTTCTTACCAGAAGAAGGAGATTCCTCTGATTCCGACACTGCCTTAGATAGATTTGCTCCAAACTCATCTGACTCCTCTTCTTCTGATTCTGATGAAGAAGCAAATTTAGGAGGTTCCTCTGGTCCTCCTAATTTCAGTTTTTATATGTTCTCTTTCAACCCACCTAAGGTCTCCTCAGAATTTAGGATTGCTGAAATTGACAAAGAATTGTCTGAGACCCCAGTCTATCAATATATGAAAAGGCAAGATCTGAAAGATGAAAGAAGAAATCTTTTAACAAGAAGAAAAGAAAAAGAAAAAGTTTCAGAAGAAAAAAAGAGATCTGTCTCTCCAGAAATTAGCAAGAATCCAGCATTCTACCAGCCTGTTGATTTATACAAAGGCTATCCTGATCATCATGAGAATAGACAAAAGTTCAGAAAAGATAAAGAAAATCTGCTAAGACTACAGATCAAAGATAAGCAGTATTCCCTAAAGAAGATGGTAAAAGAAATAGAGGAATTGAAAAGAATGCTTGAAATAACAACAAGAGAGAGACCAGTCCTCTGATGAAGAAATGTGCAAAACAAGAGAAAGAGACCAGTCCTCTGATGAAGAAATTTGCAGAACAAGAGAGAGAGACCAGTCCTCTGATGAAGAAATGTGCAGAGCCTATACCGAAGCATTACAGTCACCAAAAGCTACTAAAATTCCAAAACATTCTTAGCACACTAGTGATTCAGGAACAGAATACTGTCATAATGATGAACCATCACTAGGATCTCTAGGACTATTCACTGGTCCTAAATATTTCATTAAAATAAAATTTTGTCCATCTGAATTCAAATCTTATGGGCTTGATTGTTTGATAGATTCAGGTTTCCAAATGAATTTGGAAAAAGGAAATGCTATACCATCTTTTTACTGGGAAAAAACAAATGAACATGGTGTAGCCATTGAAGGAACTCTTGTACAGCTCAAAGGACGAGTTCCATATTTTCCAATAAGCATCAATGGAATAAAAAAAGTTATGCATCTTAATAGACTAGACGACCTAAAAGAAGATTGCATCATAGGATCACCCTTCTTGCATAAAGTCAGCCCCATTACAGTTGATGAGCCCAATATGATTTTTTCTTGTACAATATATGGAAAAAGAGTTTCCACCCCTGTATACTATTCTGCTTCTTACAAATGTAAGAATCTTGTTCCCCAATCCAACCCCACTCTTAGTCTTGCATAACTATTCAAAATGGAAAGATGCATCGCTTATGCAGAAATGCACAAAGAAACTGTCCTCTCTGAAATTTCCTCTAAACTAGAGAAGGATTGCACCTCAGAGTCACCTAATGCATTTTGGACCAAGGAAAAATACTTTGTTTCCTTACCTTTTAACTCCCTAGAAAAACCAAAAGCTCAAAAAGCCTCTGATGCCCTTATGTCTCCCTCAGAAAGAGAATTCTATGCAAATGAAATCAAATAACTCTTGGACAAAGGCCTTATAGAACCTTCTAAGAGCCCTTGGGCATGTCGAGCATTTGTTGTCAATAAACACTCTGAGATAAAAAGAGGAAAACCCAGTCTAGTTGTGAATTTTAAACCCTTGAACAAGATCCTTGAACCAATCCATTGCCCTCTGCCTGATAAATCTAGTTTGTTGCAAAGAATAGCAGGATGCACCATTTTTAGCAAGTTTGACCTAAAGTCTAGTTTTTACCAGATTGGAATTGAAGCAAAAGACAGGTACAAAGCTACCTTTGTTGTTCCTCATGGGCAGTATCAGTGGAAGGTTCTTCCATTTGGCATTAACAATGCACCATCAGAATTCCAGAAAAGAATGGAAGATATCTTCAGAGAAAAGAAATGGGCATTAGTGTACATAGATGATATTCTTATTTGTTCCAACAATTTGTAGGAACATTTGAAACATCTTCAAGAATTTATTTTTTGGTTTTCAAACATGGATTGGTTTTGTCAAAATCCAAAATGGAAATTGGAAAAAGGACATTGAATTTTTAGGATATAAAATAAGTAAAGGACAAGTGATCCTTCAAGAACATATCCTGAAGGTTTTTGCTAACTTTCCTGATCAGATCTTAGAAAAGGTTCAATTGCAGAGATTCTTGGGAAGCCTAAATTTTATTAGGCCATTCTACAAAGAACATGCAGATGACATTCATCTGCAGCAGCAACGACTAAAGAAAAATCCCCCAATATGGAATAAAGATATGACGAATGCAGTAAAGCAAATCAAAGAAAAAGTAAAACAGCTTCCTCCACTCTCACTACCACAAGGCTCGGGGCAAATGGTGATTGAAACAGATGCCTCCAATAAAAATTGGGGAGGTATTCTCATAGAAAAACATGGTGATCAAGAAGAAATATGTGGCTATGCTTCAGGAGCATTCAAAAATGCAGAAATCAATTAACCGTCAAGTCACAAGGAAATATTCGCAGTCAAAAGGACTGTAAACCATTTCAAGCTTTATCTAAAACCTATCAACTTCATTATTAGAATGGATCTAAAAATAATGCCTGGTATATTCAAGAATGAAAATCTTATGGCAAAAAATAGTTCTAGGATTCTAAAATGGTTTCTTTGGTTGCAAAACTTTGATTTTGAAATTGTATATAAACCAGGATATTTGAATTGTGTTGCTAATATGCTAACCAGAGAAGAATTATAGGAGAAACCTAGTCTCAACATGTTTGTCTATGGAGCATCTAGCTCGTCAAACAAAAAATCTAAGCTTCGAATCTTCAATGATCCCTTGTCAGAGGAAGAAAAAGAATATTTTTTGAATTGTGCTAGCAAAAAGGAAGTAGATAAGTATCTTTCCCTCTCCTTGATCTAACAAGTAAATGCCTCTCCTCTAAAAATACAAATAATGGAGAGATGGGAAAAACAAGCCTTTAAAGGCTTAGAAAATGCCATGCACCAGCTTCAGCAGCTTAATCACGTTTGGGTTGAAACAGCTTATACAGATGGACGAGAATTGTATTATGTGGATATCGGTCTAGGATTTTTAGCATGGAATAGTTATAACCTCATATTGCATTTCTGCAGAGAACAGGGAGAAAAAATAATTTGTGGAGATCCTTCTACACTGGTGCAACAACAATGGTCTGGATGGACAGAAGTTTTCCTTGATAAATTATGTCCAAGAAAAGATTGGGTTCAACGACGTGCAAATTTCATCCTACACCTTCAAGCAGACGTGATCGTAGCACACCAAAATCATATGTGGCTTAAATTTAAACTGTGACATCTTGGAGGAGCCTACTCTCCTATTGAACCCCCTATTTTCACTCAGCAGAAATTCAGAAGAATGGACAAAAATGGCCGCCTCTTAGATCATAAAATTCATACAAGAAGAATTCCTTTAAACTTTAAAGTTGAATCCATTTTTCAAGGAGAATTATGTTGTATTCCTAATGAAGTCATGATCAGATCCGATGTGGAACAGTGTTTCTCAAATTTCTTATTTCCGGATACTGAATTTGGTTTAGATAATGACTCTGGCTCTGATAGATTCACTAGTTGTGCATGTGGGGAAAACCCATGTATTTGTAATCATGACAATGAATAATGGAAAGCGTCGTGGGCTGCTAACAGTAGCTCCACTTTGTAAAAAGTCCAGTCTAGTTGTCAGTCCATAGATTCTTTCACATGGCTTGGATGACTTACCCAACAAAAGGTGCAATTTGATCCACTGCCATGAGATCCGAATCAAGTCTTTTTACCGATAGGTGTAAGTTTCGGGTCAACGGTTTACCGGCTAAATATGTATAAATAAGGTGCTCCTCCCCTCATTTGGGCACTGGGAGTTTTTGAGTCCAGTAAGAATTTTGCATTTTCTCTATGTGTCGAGCACTGTGTATGCTCTCCCTTTGTGCCTCGAGCGATCGGCTAGGATCAAAAGCAGTGATCTCACTTGTAATGAGTATGTAAAACCAGTAGCGTATGCTCTCCCTCTACACTTAGTGTGATCAGCTGGGATCAGAAACTCTGGTTAGTGTAAGTTTGCGTTTGTGATGATCTTCGCCCTTTGAAGAAGAACAATTTTTTGAGTCTGTATTACGAAGCTGCATTTTCTGAAGTCGTTCTCTCTCATCATTTCATCCACATAACACAAGATTGACTTTAATTTTTCCGTTACTACCTTTTTCTCCGTAAAGACTGACTAACTTTAGCTATTCAAAGTCATACTGACTAACTTTAGCTGTTGGGTGGGTACAATGTGTATGTAGCAAGACTGAACAACTATAACTATTCAAAGTCATACATTTGGTACAACTATTCAAAGTCATAGTGACAAAGACCAATTCAACACACTTGAAGCCTTTACATGATATCTGCACATCACCTCTATCTTTATGTCCCATTCTCTCATGTTCTTTCTTCGTTACTACCTTTCTAGTTTATTAAATGGACGTATCTTCTCTGTTATTGCCTTGTAACTTGCATTCAGTTTTCCACACACAAGACTTTACAAGAAATCTGGACGTATTTTATTTCTATATATACGAAGTGAAGGGAAGGGTTGAAGTGAGTTGAGACGAAGATAAGGATAAAGGAGAAACTATGGGTAATGTTGTTGCTATGCTTCTCTGTTTTCTAATTGCATTCGCCACTTATGTTACTGTAACACTAGTGGCTCTTTAGATTGATAGGTGAGTTTCATATGCACTTCACACACTTGTGTTACTTGAGACCCCTAAGTATGGCATATAATGATCTCCATGGTGTTCCCCTTCAATTGATAACCAATCTCATCTACTTGCAAGTGTTAGATTTATCCAACAATAAATTCAGTGGCAGAATACCATCTAATCTTAAAGGCCTAAGAGGATTTCAAGTCAATGCATCTTCTACTGGTCTTGTTACACTTTATTATGAGCTAAGGATTGACATAAAAGGAAGTGTGTATAATCTTCCTTATGTGTTGTTGACAAACATAATACTTGATTTGTCAAGCAATAATCTTATGGGAGAAATCCCTACAAGCATGGGTAGTCTAAGTAGTTTGCGATTGATAAATTTATCCGGGAATTTGTTGGAAGGGAGAATACCCATGTCTCTTGGTAACATATCTACTTTGGAGCAGTTGGACTTGGCCAAAAATAATTTCACTGGATGCATTCCTCAAGAGTTCTCTCAATTATCTTTTATGGCATTTCTCTATGTTTCATCTAACAATCTTTGTAGGCCAATCCCAACAGGAAAGCAATTTAACACATTCAATGAACCTTCAATTTTTGAGAGGATTAAGTGCTTATGTGGGGATCCTTTGCAACCATGCAGGCATCAAAACAGAAGTCCAATGAGGGGTGATAAAGGTAGGAGTGATGTTAAAGAAGGTTGGTTGCAACAAGTGCATAAAAATGTGTCATTCGTAGCATTGACAGTGGGAATGGGTATTGGATTTGGAGGAGGAGTTGCTATGTTCCTCACATGGAAGCAAGCTAGAAACTGGGTGGTGCCCCCTAATAGCCGCCCCTTTTATGGAGTGTACCTATTCCCTATATAAAATGCAGCTAAACTTCTACATGGTTACCCTAGAAAATGAGTTTGTTATATTTTATGGTCTTTTTTTTTCCAAAATAAAGAGTTTTCCAAAAGTATGTTTTGCATATAATGAGTATGTTATATTGGAAACAAAATTAAATATATATACATTTATTTTTATTATGAATTATTATATTTTATTTAATATAAAAATTAATATATATAATAATGAATTATATGATGATTTGAGACATATATTACGATTATATCAGGATTTGAGGCATATTAATTTTAAACCATTGCCATTATGATTTGAGACATAATGCCATTTTACACCACCTTACATGGATGGATGGATGTAATTGGGTCTAGCTTAAAATACATATAACTCTTTAATTTTAATAGAAAATGATAAAATGTATTTTATTAAAAGTAATTTTTAATCAATTTTGTATTAATTTTTTTAATGTTTCTTTAAATATTATTAAAGTTTAATGGTTTTAATTATTTTTTAAAATATTGTATTACATTTTTTTAATATTATTAAGTTGTAATAGTTTTTTTTTTTAATTTTTAATTTAAATATTTAATTATTTAATAAACCAAAATTTATTGATATGTTGATCTGTTAAAATAATTTGCCATTTTAATAATAAAAAAATTATAAAAAAACATACATGCCAAACTCAATGCTTAATTTTCTTTAAAAAAAAAACCCAAGTTTCAAGCAAAAACAATCATGTAAGTAATCGCCATTTCAATTAATACCATAGTTGCACGTGTACCGCTCCCAGGATTTTGGCAACCCATACCCATCGTTTCCGCACTCCTAGGAGCTTGGGAGCTGGTACAAAACATTCCCTTTTTTATGGGAGCTTCTCTGGGAACTTGGGAGCTTTTTGGGAACTTACTTTTGCCGCTCCCTTTTTATTGGGAGCTTGTAGAAGCTCCCTTTCTGTTTGGGAAGCTCCCAAGCAAACAAGGAACTTCTACAAGCTCTCGACCATGTGGAGGCCAAAATCATAAGAAAAGTGTTGAAAATCAATTGAATGATTGAAGTTTATTGTGTCAAGAAATCACCAATAATAAAAGTTTCAATTGAATCTATCAATAATTCCATTTTTTTTTATTTTTAAGGTTATATAAATAAAGAGGGCCCACACGTCTTAAATGTTTAGATCCATTCACACTCAAAATATATGTTGCAAGTGTACTTAAGTGAATACAAATGGATATTTTACAATACTAAGATATTGAACAACTTTAATTCATATCTCAAATGATTATAGCTAGCTTACGTTATTCATACTGACTAATATAGCAATTTATGATCATAAACCATGTCAAACTCAACATACCAAAACTTTGAAAGTTTTGTTACGCGAACTTAAAGTTATCAATTTCATTCACATTAGAAGTAAGTAGTAGTTACAATAAATAAAAAATGCAGAGGCACCCAAAGACTAAGCACTCTTAGGAGCAATAATATAGATGGAGTTGGAACAAGGAATTAGAAAAATATTGAATCTTATGATTTATGAAGCTATTGGTGCTTCATACACATATATCCAACCTACCTTTACAAACTCGTACAATGAGATTTTATAATGTGGACCTGGAGGAGTGAGCAAATTTCAAAAGAACAAATTTTATGACACTACTAGAGGATTAAGAGGATAAAATAGTTTAAGCTATGAAATAAATCAATTATGTTTTTTTAACTTTATGTTTTTAAAATACATTTTAAAAAATTAATATATATTATTGTCGATCCCAACCCTACGTTTCCTGCAAATTTGGGCGAAGCTTCTAGCCGTATTGGATACTCATGTCCACGTACCCAACTTACCCGTGTTCCAAAAACTTGTGCAACATAGATTAATACATGTTATGCATTAATTTGCTTGCTATTCAACATAGAGGGTTTCTTCTTCATACCGTTCAAAGTCTTCTTCTATCACTGGTAGGAGCCTCATAGCTACAACTTGAATTAGTGATTTGTAATATTTCTTCACCGAGAGCTTACTTTCCATAGGAGTGGATGAAAGTTCTCTAATACCACTGTAATGAACCTAAGGCAGAAAATTAGGCTCACTAACTCTATGCAATAAAGCTTCAGACAACTAGTTGACGGGTGGGTAATTTTTATCGGTAAAAATGAAGGAATGAAATGGGATTTGCAGGTGAAACCAAAAGACAAAGGACGATACTGAATGTTCATATTCCTAAGAATGTGGATGTTGGGACCTTTTAGGTTTCATACATAATCCAAGATGAATTCTACTACCATGATTCTGGGAGTCCCAACCGGTGCAAACTAAAATATTTACAAGCAGTCTCCAAGCAACCAAAGGATAAGAGGAACTTAGGAGAGTTCTAGAACTCTATTTGGGATGTTAAATTCATCATTAGTAGTTTTATAATACGTCTAAACAATATAAAATAGTCCCAGGTGTCGCAATAGGAAAACTAGTCATTAGGACTATGCAGCAGGATGAACTTCTTAGGTTTTCAAACATAGGAAGGGAGACTCTAATATTTAATTTCTGACATGGAATATCATCATCACTATATTATTAAATGTTTAGAACAAAAAAGAAAGAAAATGGACATCTTTAGACTAACTATTTAACTTAAATTGGAAAACTAGCTCATTTTTCATTGAAATCTAAGCAGAGCGTTAAAAATATTGATGAAACTTAACTAAATCGGAGATGGATTTTTCAGTTGCATTAGTGTAAATAATGAAATATTTAGTGGAATCACGGGTAGCTAATGCAGGGGCTGATGAGATAGAGTCTTTCATTTGCTGGAAGGCCTTAGCAACAACTATATCCCAACTGAAACTTTGGTCACTTTTTAGCATGCGGTGTATGGTTTTTACTATCTTTGTGAATTCGGGTACAAACCTTCGTACGAAGTTTATTTTTTCCATAAATGTTTGGATGTCCTTTTTTTACCCAGGGGGATACAGGTAGTTCAGAAAGTTATGAAACTTTCACAGACATTAAATTACATCATAATGGATCAGTGAAGATCGAAATGCATCTCATTGGAAGCTCAAAGATACCCTCTTATAGCCAAAAAAACCCCATAGAGTGGATCCTCAGCTAGGAAATTACAGAAAATCGAATATGGAGTCTTCCAAAATTTTCCAGCTGCATGAAAGTGATATGAACATGACAGTAAATGGCATATTGGACATCAATACATGAAATATTTAAGGATGGGGTCGAAATTCCCATTACAATGCTCCAAAATTTGTCAGAATAACATATAATGCATATAAGGAAGAGAGAAGAGTGAATATCACTGAAAGGGGCACCTCCAAACTCTACTGGATGATCTGGAAATTAGGTAAAGAAGACATCAAGACCCGCGAAAAAAATCCATTAATGGCTGCACCAACTTCATGAACAAGAAATAACAAGAGTGCCAAGGGGCACATCTCCCAAAGCTAGTTGAGGCACATCACTCAACCATTGAGTAGCAAAGCTCTCAAGAAAAAATTCAAAAGACCAAAATTTGTAATAGTGATGTGCTATCATTATTTTATAGCAATATTAGGCTTCAAGGTCGAATTAGCTCCATATGTGCACCTTCATGAATGAATGGAGAAACTTGCCCACTTTCCTGCTTTTGCCCTGACATAGCTTTTCATCTTTTTGGAAATTGTACCCCTATTGCTTTTGAAAAATTTTCCTTTACTGCTTTAGAAATTGTGCCCTCCTATCTTTTTTACTGACTTGCCTCTTTCTCTTTTAGAAACTATTCTCTTCAAAAGTTTCATGCTTGTTATTCTGACAACGTTTCTGCAATTGCCTTCTTTTTTCCTAACTTTTCTCTTCTGACTGAATTGGAAAGCTCCTATCTTTTTGCTTGAGTTATTTTGGCATTTTCTTGATTAGCTCTAAGTTTCCTTTCTGGTTGACAACTCATGGTCCACTTGGACCCATGTGCCCTCCTTGACACCTAGTGCATGACTTAGCATACAAATTATTAAAAACATCAAAATTATTAATTAAAAATTAGAACTTGCATCCTAGTTTAGCATTTGCATTTTTATGATTATTTATTTACAACATAACCCTTCCTCCTAGGTGAGAACCACTAGGGGTTAGTGCACATATCATCATGGTCATTTGGGAGGGACATTAGTGCATTCTTCAAGATTGCAATCTCATCTGCATGCTTTCGATTCACTTGCGATTGGGCATGCCATTGTTGTATGTCAACTTATTTATCATGGGACACCCAATTCTCCAATTTGTCATTAAAGCTTGCAAATTCTTGTCATTGAGACTTAATTTCCTCTAAAATTCCAACTACATTAAACTATTGAGGAGAGTCAGCCATTGCAACATAAGTACTAAAATAAGCTATGAAAACAATAGTCAAAATCTTTTGCAACGGAAATGTCGCACAAAAATTGACAACTTGTGTGTTTTCCAAACATGGCAAATGACTCATAAATAAGTTTGGAAATCATATGTCTGCGTACGTCAAAATAAATGGAAAAGACATAAAAGTAAACTGCATTCAGGTGTGACAACGCACATAAATTGACATCCTTCATCGACTTAAATTCAAAATATTACACACGAGGAATAAAATCCCGAGCATTGAATTACAATGACACTCGCATGCTTAAGTCTTAAATGATATGTCAAAACCATGTGGAATAATTACCATACCGATCATTTCAAATCAGTATTGAATGCAACAAGGAATAATTTAAATTAGTAAATGCCCTTTCTATCACGAAGATGAAATTGTCAAAAACTTGCTATAGTTTTGTCCCTATACCAAGTCAGTATAAAAATGGAATTTAAACTTATGTGGTAAACTTTTCCTTGGTTTTGTAACCTAGAAGTCTACTCTACTCAACAATAGACTCCCTTGAGTACTAAATTCCGAAGCAACATAGCACCCTCTTTTAATAAAGCTTTTATTTTGTACATAAGGAAAATGAAATCATTTTTCTTTCAAAAATGTCCATTTCAATAAACTTATATAGTATAATAGAGATATATTTTATGATAGATTGAGCTTGAATATAAGTGCAAACTAACACATCTATAATAATGAAATTTTGAAAATCAAAACAATGAATAATCAATTTTATTAATTAAAAATGAATTACAATAACATAAAAATTACATTCCAAATAGCTTCTAACATTAATATTAAAATATACAGTCTATAGTATCCCATTGCAATGATCAATGCACTTAATTAAAAATGAATATAACTTAAAATTGACATCCTACGCATGAAATATACAATCCATTTAAAATAAATATGTACAATGTATTTATTCCATTAAAATGGTAATAAAAGTCAAAACAATTAAATTTCATGGTTGCTTCCTTTTTTTCAAGAAGAAAAAAGACTGTCCTTGTTATTCCAGAAAGAATCAAAGGGCATCAGTACATTCAAACCATCATCAGGGCACATAACATGGGAGCCCACCCAGAGTTTTCAGCCAGGGGGAAAGGCTCAGCAGTGATAAAATAAGATCCCATCAGAAAACTGTCTCATCATAAAATGAGAACTGTCTACTCATCCACATCAACCGAGAGCCAAGAGGCTCAGAATCAGCGTTCTAAAGAGTACACTCTGTCAACCAATAAAAGCTGTGAGGTAGGTGAAAATCCCTCCAGCAAGCTCAAATGCGCTAAAGCATCCAAAACAGCTATATGAAGGGAAAAAATAAACCCTTAATCAAGCTCAAAAGAGCTGAAAAAAATCTTGAGAGACCAGAAGATTCTCAATATATTCCATCATACAGCCTTTACCCTGAGTAAAGGAGAGTGCCTTTTTAGAAAGACGGTCAGCTAACCTGTTGTGCTCTCGGTAAACGTGAGTGAAAGACAAGTCCTGGCAGCTAGAAATTAGCTTTTTTGTCTCCCTACACCAATGAACAAGTTCAGGTGGGGAGAGAGCAGTCGATCCCTTAGCCCAGTTGATGATTACTTGTGAATCACCGTACACGTGGGCTAGGGGGATCCCCATCATATGGGAGGAGAGCAAGAGCGCCCATAGACTGAGCAGCTCCGCTTTGGTTTTAGTGCCATATCCGACCCCCAGCGAAAACTCCAAGTAGTGGGAATCATTGAGGAAGATGCAATAGCCCACACCAACGATCATTTGATTTGAAGCACCATCTATAAAACCACAGGGGAATAACTTAATGGGAGGATTCCCATAAAATCTACTTTGTCCGTTTTTAGTGACAGTCCCAGGAATGGGAGTCTAAATAGCAGAAATAATTTGCTGGATTATACAGTGGATATTTCTTTTTTTCCCTTCAAAAATAGCCATATTGCGCGCTTTCCAGAAAAACCACATCATGTTGAATGGGAGCAGGGAGAGATGCAAGCTCCTTGAAAGCTTACCATACCATCCTTTTAACATATCAGCAATAGGGACACCAGAAGAACATGCTGGGATATTGAAAAAATCACTGATAAAGTCAGCCACTGTTTTCCAGACCAAACATAAAGAGAATAAGTGCTCGACTGTCTCCTCGTTTGAGCAGCAAAGAGGACATATACCTGGCCCTAAAAACCCTCTTCTCTATAGGTTTTCCCATGTAAGAATTCTATTTTGAAGAGCAAGCCAAATAAAACACGAAATTTTTAGTGGAAGAGCCTTAAACCACAAATGTATATCAACAGCAACAGTAACCGGTGGAGAGGAGGAACGAGCAATGCAATCGTAGACATCCCTGGCAGTTATGACAGCCCCTATTTTTATTGTATATCCATACAATTTTATCAGGGCTACTCGTAAGACGAATACCTGCTCCAGTAAGACCATTAATATATCCATTCCAAGAAGTTTTGAATGAGCCACCAAGATCGAGATCCTCGACAGAAAACCAATAGCACTTTGCATTTGACAGAGAGTTATGTGCCTGGGATAGAGTACAAATATTTAAATCTTCCAAATACGATCTCAATTCTTCAAGGAGAGTGAAATGAGTATGAGATACCACGATCGGATCAATCCCCAGCAATATATTTTCACCACTTCCAACCTACCAAGCCAAATGGATACCCATCTAGGGGAGAGCCTGCAAAAAACCTCTCCACATAAGTGAAGCATTGCGTGAACTGAACTTTTTGCATCTAAGCCATTCAACAACAGTCAGACCTTTCATATATTTAGTTTGAAGAACTTGAAACCATAAACCCTTCGAGTGGAGAGTTCTCCAGAACGTATTGAGACGCAGAGCTAGACTGAACCAAGAGAGGTTTTTTATACCCCATCCCCCTAAATCTTTGGGCCATGAAAGATCTTGCCAATTTGCCAGATGAAATTTGAAATATTTTTCAGAGGATCCCCATAAGAAGTTGAAAATGATGCATCTGAGCTTCTAAAGAATAGAGGCTGGGAGAGGGGCAAGGCCTAACCAATATACCGGTATACTCAATAGAACAACATTGACAAGGATCAATCTCCCCCCAAGAGAAAGGTACTTATAAGTCCAGTGTTTTATCCTCTTTTCGAACTTTTGAAGCAACCAATACCAATCAGTCACTCTATAGCCAAGTGGTTTCAAGAGATAACCCAGATATGTTAGACCAGAATGAATCGGCTGCATCTTAAAAGGTAAGACTCCCCTAAACTCATTAAGACAGTCAATATTAAAATTATAGTAGAGAAAGCATGATTTGTCAATATTGATCCTCATGCCTGAGGCTTTACAGAAAGAATCAAGGATGACCTCAAAAGCAGACCAGTCCTGGAGAGTCCCTGAGCCCAAGAGAATTACATCATCCACAAAGAGGAGGTGGGAAAGAGCAAGGGAGGGCGAAATTTTAATGCCCCGAATGAGGCCATTAGATCTGGCATCCTTAATGAGAAGACTGAGACCCTCTATGACCAGGATAAAGAGGAGAGGGGATAAAGGACAGCCTTGCCGAATACCCCGAGAAGCAGTGAAGAAATTAGAAGGAGTCTCGTTGACCAATACCGCAAAGTTTGCAGTAGATAAGCATCCCATAATCCAATTGACAGTAAGGAGGGGGGCACCAATTTGAATCAGGATAAGTCTGACATATGTCCAATCTACATGATCGAAGGCCTTTGTAAGATCCAGCTTGAGGACAAAGGCACAGATATTCTTGGTTTTGACTGAGTGAAGGACTTCCTGAACAATTCCTATAGGCTCAGAGATTTGTCGGTCTTTGAGAAAACCAAATTGTTCTTGAGATATACCCCGGTCCAGAAAGGGTTTTAATCTACCCACTATGACTTTGGAAATGAGCTTATAGAGAAGATTACATAAAGAGATGGGTCTGAAATCGACAAAAGTTTGAGGCTTGTCCTTCTTCGGGATAAGAGCAAGAAAAGTAGAGTTCAGGGAGGGGGGAATGAAACCGGAAATCCTAGTCGAATCCACCGATTTGAGTAAAATAGGGCCAAGAAGATTAAAAAAAGTGCAGATAGAACTCCACCGGCCACCCATATGGACCCGAGCTACGGTCTTTTTTGAAAGATTTTAGGGAGAGTTCAATCTCCTTCAGAGTGACCAGGGAAGACAAGCACGACGAGTGATCTGGGGGGATCATTCTGGGAAAGAGAGATCACTTTAAGCTGGTGTTGAAGACAAGTAAGCCCATCATCCTTGAAAATATTTTCAAAACCCTACTATAATAATTTAGGAAGTAAAGAAAACCCTCCAAATGACCGAATGATGATTGGTCCCACAACTAAACCCAAAGAGAGACCAAATGGATGCAAAGTCAAATTAAATTTCATGGCTGCCTCCTAAAATAATAATTTAGGAAGAATGGAAACCTTCAAATGACCATATGATGATTGGTCACACCACTAAACCGAAAAATGTGATGATTAATACACGAATAACGCTCCAAAGTTCCACACCAAACCCTTTCTCACGTTACCCTTTTATGTCCCGTCGATATAAAGATTTCTATACAAAGATAGTCTATCGCAAAAATACAAAAATAAATAATCTCTCGAGCCCGCATTAGTTCTATGGTAGTGGAATTGCGTTTATTGCAAAATATAAAGTATTGTATCTAAGTGGCACGTACAAATCTTATAAATCATCTTTATCTCCTATTCACTCTTTTCTCTCTATGTTCCTCCCTTGCAATTCTAGAGACACAAGACTTTGGATGGACGTATTATTATGTCCCCGACAAGGGGATATATATGAATCGCTCAGGGCGATTAATTGGAATTTATATGAGAATTTTTTTTGTGTTTTATAAAGTTTTTGCATGGTTTAATTTTCAAGTATATTAAATAATACTTTTTAAAACTATTTTTTGCATTTTCATTGGTTAATAAAGATGACGTTTCTCTAGGGTCTTGTGCCCCAAGACCCGGCGGCTGGCTCTCGTCAACAAAATTTTAATACAACCATAGTTAGTAAGCATTGGATTAATGCATTTAATGCTCTTATTATGAAATTTTAAATACACATTAAATGCACACAGATTTCAATGCCATTTCAATGCCAGCGCGTGCTCAACCATCCAAGCTTCATCACTGAAGGAAATACCCATGGCCTCCATGCTCACAAAATCAATCATTCAGGATCCTCGGGAAGACTGCTTTATTCAGAGAACTGCAAAGGAGCTTACAGTGCACTATGGGTAGTAGTGTAATCGTGTGTAGGTCATCCTGTGCAGGAGGTATTACTGGAGGCCGTGGTTAAAATTTACATCAACATGGGTAATAGTGTCTGGCAATATCATATGTAGGAGGTACTCTGCAACTGGTATTACTCCCGGTATGTTTTTTTATGAGTAAAATACAATAAAACAAACACGTAAAGCATGTAGAGTGACAAGTGTAAGACTTAGTTATTGTGGCTACTGAGGAGTTCTAGAATCGAGAATATCTGAATTTAATTAATACCCAAGTTTGGCTTATAGGTAAGGTGGCCTTGGGTTTTGCGTGACAAGACCTGGCAACCATGTGTTGTAAACATTGTTGATTGTGTTAGTCTATGTATATTAATATATATAGACAAAAAAAACCTATACATTTCAGAATTCTGTAAAAACCATACAACAAATCCTTCATTATTGTATAAATTACCATATGTGTGATTCCCAACGTCCACTGCGCCTGTAGAATATCACCCCACGATATTGTGAGCCTCTGGATCGTGGTCCGTCTACTTTTCTTGACAGGCTTGTTATTTTCCGCTTATTTGTCCGAGTTTCTGAACTCTCTGATTGATGGGAAGTTAGTGGAGTCCAGTGGGATTCTGTCAAAGGATCTCCTCCTGTACATTCCGTCGGCATCGACATCAGGACTTGAGAAAGCTCCCCGTTATGAAGAGGAAGAAAATGCCGTGTAACAAATGCAAGATCCTTTTGTTGTTCGTCATTTACCTTGGCATATATATTTCCACGGGAAGTCAGATTTTGGGTCTCGACTTTGAGAGAAAACCTAAAGATCTTGTGATTTCCTTCACTTGAAGAAGCACCTTGTGTGGAATTTGATGAGAATGTATCTCAATCTAATTCCACGTTCTTGCCTTTCGTCATGGTGAGCTCACTGAGCTCACTGCATGCATGAAAAGGAGACTCCAACGAACTTCGTGCTCTAGCGCAACATCAGAATCTGGATGGGCATTAAAGATATCCTGTAGACGATGGAGGAAATGGAGGAATTCAGTCTTCAGTACGAAGCCGAAAAATTGGTGTACTCCGATTCTAACAGGAAGGTCGTAGATGGTACGCTGGATCTGATGCTTTCCATTGTGCCCGCCTACTTTTGTCCCACTTCCAGATATATAGAATATTGCGTGCTTGAGGAGAGGCTAGTTCAAGCTATGGGATATCCATGTGTTCCCTACTGGCTCCTCTCCATGGTTACCGGCACCATCAAATTCTGCCTCGGCTACGACGTGGACATTTCTTCAAGACATTTCTTTAGGTAGTCATGTCTGCCATTATTGCAGCTTGACCATCCTTTCGGATATGGGGAATTGTTCTTTTATTTCTCCGCAACTCTATCTTTCGATACAGTTACCAGCCAGAATACATGTGCTGTGCTTGCGTCTTCTTCGTTGTAGGAATTTGAATTCATTTGAGGATTGCGCTTAGGAGGCCGCCGAAGTCCCAAGTTGCTGGAGGTGACTGCAACTAGCTAGGAGTTGTTGGTCTCTGTGGGTGTTCCATTCTTCGCGTGGATCAGTATCCTTCCACTGTTCGCGGTGTGCTCCTGTCGCAACCATTCGTTTGTGTCTTTTTCCAGGTGCTCCTGCCATTGCTTTCAATAATATATGGGGCTATTCATTTCCCCAATCAAAAACTTCCTCCATTTGTTTTTAATCTCTCCCTTTGTCTTCTAATAAAATTTTCTTTTCAATAGTAGGATAAACTCTAAAAATGTCATTCTATAGTTTATAAAAATGAATAAAAACACCTCTAATAATAATGATGAGGAGACAATCATGGAAGCCTATCTGCTTCTAGTTGAATGGGATTTATTGAAATCTAAGTTGTGTTGTGAATAACAGGCAGAGATTTATTGAATTCTAAGTTGTGTTGTGAGCAACAGGCGGAGTGACATCCATGTAGGCCATGGTTGCTTCGGCTAGGATCAATACATGTCATTATACTGTTTAGAAATTATTCTTTACGTTCATGCCTCCCTGAGTTAATTGAACGCCTCTATCGTTTATCGTTTTTCAGATCTTTAGTTCCTCTGCGTTGTTCAATCACTTTTTCTGTTTGGTTTTCTTTCACTGTTTTAGTGTGAAGAAGGTGTCTTGCAGTGCCCTGAAGCGGTCTCAAACCGTGCAACCTTCCAAAAGATTCGACTCAATCGAGTAAGCAAATATGCAACAATAATGAAGGCCAGGGAAAGCTCACAAGGTATCTCTCATTTTCTGATTACTTTTTCTCATATTGAGCAGCTGGACGCATTGCTTTTACTTGCAACGAAGGATGTCCTTAATACCGGTAGCTTAATTTTGTGACATCTCATGACAATAAGATGTTTTCACATGTGCTCGCATGCGTTCGACCATCCTCATCCTGCTGTAGGATTTTACTAACTTCAATGCCTGCCATGGATTTCCATTATCTCTTAGACTGGTTGGGGCGCTTCTTCGTTTGAACAAGGATTTAATTCATTGGACATGAAAATTAGCAGGCGCTCTCAAAGCATATATTCTTAAACATTGTCTAACAGGGATATCGCCATAAGAATATGTGACGGATCTGGCTGGGTCTCTGGAAGCTGGAAAACTGGTCAGCAAGCTCCACTTAATGGTAAGCAAGCTCTACTTCCACTTAATTGATGAGATCAATCTCTCTAAAAATTTGAAGTGGATGACAGCCAGATCTGAGGTTTACATTAGTAGCAATAACTTGAAGAACAAATGAGGAGATGTCTCAATTTACTAGTATCCCATACTAGTAAATGAATATTGGACAGAAGCCTCACGATATGTTCCATTTATACAGGACTGGTTGACCAATTTAGTGTATGCGAAAAGTTATTTGGAAAGTTTTCGAAGAGTTGTAAGCGCCCGAAACTTGCAATGGTGGGGCAGAAGGTTAAAAATAAAAATAAAAAGTTGATTGTCAACCAGCGATGAAAACAATCTCTCTGCAAAAATATCATGTTGAATGGAAAAGGTATTGAAGCAAGAATGCCACATATAATTTAGAGTTAGTTTATCTTATTACAAAAATACCATATATATTGAAAGTTTATCTTATAGAATAAAAATTGAAATTGTAAAGGTTGAAAATTGGGTTTTGATATTTTTGAAGAATTTTTCATTCTTTTGAAGTTTGAAGTTTGCACATTTTTTAAGTTTGGTTTTCAAAATAAATGCATTACAAATTTAAATAATTATTAAATTTTTTTATTGAGTTTAATATTTTTTTTTTCAATTGCAACATAAAAATGTCTATATTTATTTATCTATATCTTTATATGTTAAAGTGTAGATATCATCTCCATTTTTAGATATGATACACACATTTCATTGAGGTTCATGTTTAATTTAAAAATGAATAATACCCAAAAATGTTGAATATACATTTGTCATGATATATAATACATTTTAAGATGTAGTATTTTAGTTGGTAGAAAAAGATTAAGCTAATACAAAAATGTAGTGAAATTGGTGGTAATTTAATAGTGTCAAGTTTAAAAATGTGAATGAAATCTATATAGTGTGAGATGTATATTAACAAACACTCTTTGTGTTCAATAATGCCTATATAAGCATGTTGTACTCCTTAAAACATTAAATTGTCTATATTTAATCTTCAAAAAACATTATATGCAATGATAAGTTGTGATGGTTATAAATAGCATTTTGGTTCTAATGCATCTCTTACTAGCCATTATGAGTTTCTAATACTTAATTATAGTGATATTTGGAAATTCGCTAGTGACTTATATCCTAGATCTATAACAATTGTAAATATTAAGTAAATTGTTAGATTTATTAATGTTTTATTTGTGCATTTCATGTTGGATAAGTTCATTTGGTAGTGTCTCATTGTAGATAAATAATTACATTTAATTTGATTAATTTCATATAAAAATAATTAGAGATAAATATATCAATCCAAGTTAAAAACTTAATATATGCATACATATAAAGGAATTGACTTAATAAATAATTCAAAGAAAAATCTATAAATCCTTTGAATGTATGCCATGAGTAGTTTTATCATAATAGTTTGATTGTATATACTAAATATGCTTCTAAAAATAAATGACAAAAGAATAAATCTAGGATCTTTCACTCATGCTCTTATACAAAACAAAAGATAATAATATATTCACATGCTAAGACCATTAAATAGATTTACACTCTATCCTAATGCATTCTTGATGATTTCATGAAAGTGACCTTGATTGATTGAGTGGTAAAACGATCGAGTTCGCTTCTTTCCTTAGGTCATAGATTATTTGCATGCGTTGATGGAAGATACTACATTTGTTCAAATGCCTGAAATTAATATTGTTTTATGCGTGTGGGTGCTTTCTACCAATACTCACCCTCGAGATATGACAAAGGATGCATGACATCACTATGACATGCATCTTTCATTAAGGAAATTTTTTACTAAACTTATATAATCATTAGATGCACTTGTTTTGGTCACTCATGTTGTGGTTGTATGTGAATGTTTATATTAATGGTTGTTTTATATTTTCTTTGGATGAAAAGCTAAGTTTAATGGCACACAAGATTTATTAAGATTTTATGTGCATTGGTATAGATGGTACTTTCAAAGTTTGAGTTTTCTACAAAGATATTACTAAAATATCCTTATTATGATGCTTTGATTATGGTATTGTCCTTTCATCATTATGGAT
>LPNX010899290.1:272687-307842 GCA_001517045.1 Pseudotsuga menziesii | reverse complement strand
AGAGGATTGAAATGTATGCATCATTATATATACTCTTTTACCAAAATAACAATTAAACCATTATACTCAATTACATCAATTGTCAAAAGTTGCATACAAATAGCTCATCCCCATTGCATGTGGCAATGTCCACCACGTGGCTCTTGTTCTCTCTTATAATTCATTGCATTGCAATTTTCCTTCTTTTTTCGAGACACAAGGACTTTACATGAAATGTGGATGTATTTTATTTGTCTATATACATAGCGAAGGGAAAGGCAGAAGTATGTTGGAGTTGGAGTTGGAGTTGGAGTTGGAGTTGGAATTGGAGAAATGATGGGTAAGTTTGTTGCTATGTTTTTATGGTTTTTTAATTATATCAACTATTTATGTTTTTGTAATATCAACGGTTCTTTATTCAATAAATCAGTGAGAAGATGATTTTGTTATGTTGAACGAAGATAATGAATTGAAAGCATCATCCATGGACGTAGATACTCATGAGAAAAGGGATGTGGATGGTCTTCTGTGCTTCAAAAAGGGCATTACATCCGATCCACGTGGATATCTATCTAACTGGACTGTTGTGAACGAAGAAAAGGTTTGCTCGTGGTAGGGTATTTGGTGCAGGAAACACACAAGAAGAGTAGTTGGCATATACCTTTGTTCTTTACATTTGGAAGGTACCCTTTCACCATATCTAGGCAACCTCTCCTTGTTGAAATATTTGGACCTTTCTCATAATTTTTTTACAAGAAGAATTCCGCCAGAATTTGGTCAGCTTAAAGCGCTTCGATATCTTTTCTTAGGCTTTAATAACCTCTCAGGTTCTATGCCAATTGAAGTTGTTTCCAATTTGAGTAAGTCGAAGTACTTATATCTTTATGGCAATATGCTTACTAATAGCATACCCGAAGCCTTTAGCAATATGAGTAAGCTAAGAATGTTTTCTCTCCTTGATAACCATCTCATCGGCACAATTCCAAATCCCATAGGAAAGCTCAAGTCCCTCAAGTTTTTTGACTTGAGTTTAAATAATATTTATGGTGGTATTCCAAAGTTCATAGGACAACTTCAATCCCTCGAGATGCTTAACTTGAGTTTAAACAATATTTCTGGTGTTATTCCTGATAGTGTGGGTGGTTTGGTTTCACTTAACATATTAGATATAAGTAAAACAATATTTGTGGAAGAATTCCAAATAGTATTCCACTTTCTTTGGAATATTTTTATGCTCACTCCAATAAGTTATATGGGGATTTTCCATCCATTTTGGTTAATGTTACTAGGTTAGCATTATTGGATGTGTCCTACAACTACCTTAGTGGGCCTCTTCCATCCTTTTTGGGTAAGTTTAGTTGGTTATTTTCATTCGATGTGTCCTATAACAATTTTAGTGGGGTTCTTCCATCATCTTTGGCAAATTGTACTTTGTTAGTGCCATTGCATGTGTCCCATAATTCACTTAGTGGAGATTTGAATATAGACTTTCCATTTCTTTTGACTTACTTCACTGCTCATTCCAATCACTTCTTTAGTATTCTTTCATTAGTTTTTGCCAATTCTAATGAACTTTTGTTATTGGATCTAAGGGAAAATAGATTGATAGGCGATTTTCCTATACACTTCACAAATTGTTATGAGTTGAGAGTCTTAAGTATGGCATATAATAATCTCGATGGTGGTTTCCCTCGATTGATAACAAATCTCACCAACTTGAAAGTGTTGGATTTATCCAATAATAAATTTAGTGGAAGAATGTCATCTAATCTTGAAGGCCTCAGAGGATTTGAGGTAAAAAAAGATTATATTGATACACTCTATTATGAACTAAGGATTGAGATAAAAGGAAATGTGTATAATTTGCCATATGTGTTGTTGACAAATACAATACTTGATTTGTCAAGCAAAAATTTTATGGGAGAAATACCTGCAAGCATTGGTAGTTTAAGCAGTTTGCAATTGTTAAATTTATCTGGGAATCAATTAGATGGAGAAATACCCGTCGCTCTTAGTAACATACCTACTTTGGAGCAATTGGACTTGTCCAAAAATAATCTAAGTGGATGTATTCCTCAAGAGCTCTCTCAATTATATTTTTTGGCATTTCTCAATGTTTCATCCAACATTCTTTGTGGGCCAATACCAATTGGAAAACAATTTAACACATTCAATGAACCTTCAATATTTCAGAGGAATAAATGCTTATGTGGAGATCCTTTGCAACCATGCAAGCATCAAAAGGGAAACACAACAAGGGATGATAACAATAAGAGTAATGTTAAAGAAGGATGGTTGAGCTATGTGCATGAGAAGATGTCACTGATAGCAATGGAGATGTGATTGGGCATTGGGTTTGGGGGAGTTGTTGCTACCTTCATTGCATGGGAGAAAGCTATAAATTGGGTGGTGCCCCCTAGCAAATGCCACTTTTATGGAGTGTATCCATTTCCTAAATAAGATAAACTTAAACTTATATTGCATATCATGAAAAATCAATTTCTTAAGAACTATATTGTATTTTTATGAAATAAAGAGTTTTAATGCAGAAATATGATCAACATATATAATTCATGATTATTTTGTATGTAGAAATAAATTGAATATATAGATATGTTTTCTAATTATTATATTTTGTCTATTACAAATAAAATCAATAAAAATATATCATATGAAAAATATAGTTCATAATTTATATTAAAATATAGATATATACAAAATTAAAAAATTAATAACATGATTACATTACAATTGAAGATGTAAAATGTCATTTAACACACTCTCTCTATGCACATGGTTTGAAATATGTATAAGCTCTTTTTATGTTTGTGTTTGTCGGGCCACTCATAAGCAATATGGTGATAAAACCTTCATCGCTTTAAAAAAATTAATGTTTTCTTCTAAAATATTTTTATTATTTTAATTGGTTTATTTGTCTTTCTTTTAATTTGAATATATAATTTCTTGATTACTCAAAATTTATTGATGTGATTAAACAAAGTGAATAAAAAATTAAAAAATATTCATATTCTACTCCATGCTTGATTTTCCAAAAAAATATGGAGTAAACTTTCTACCCGACCATTTGCACCGATCGGACGACCTGGCTCGCGTGGGCTGTCACATCATGCAGTGCTGATCGTCCGATCGGTGCAAATGGTCTGGTAGAAAGTTTACTCCAAAAAATATATTTTTCAACTAAGGCATACCGAAGCCAATAATGTCAAACAATTATAAATTTAATTAATTCTACATGTTACAACATTAATTTGAATGTTAGTCCTTTTGATTTGTATGCTTCATTGCCTAAACTTGAATTCAAGCTTATTCTAACTTCCCATTATTCTAAATCAAAACATTCGTTGCACTCGTGGCATGGTTAGGCGATAAAGGCAATTTTTGATGAGTATGACAAAACTCTGAAAAATAATTTAAAACCTTATGTTTGATTTTAATATTCTCAACACGTGTGGTATGCAATGGTGAAGGAGGCTCAATGAAAATCCTTCATCTTATTCTCAACGTATTGCAATAATGTATTTGATAGAAGACAACAATTTGCAAGAGTGCTTAACAAAACACCAATATGGTGCTCCTAGTTTTCAATGTCATTCTTAGTAACCTAAATAGATGAAGAGAAAAATATGTTAGACATACACTCTTAAAGGGATATGGGATGTTATATTCTATGCAAACATTGGTGTCAGTTTCAATTGTCACCACTTTTAAATTTGAAGTCAATTGTTGTGTAGGGCCTTGGTAGAAGTGATGGATTTTAATGTAATGTCTTTTTTTTAATGTTAGTAACAAGATTTTTAGTTTTTTTTTTATGTATATGGCAAAAATATATAGATATTATTTTATTAAGATAAATGGATTAGTTCTACATAAAGAAGTTTTAAATCTGAAGACTCCTGGTGTAAGGTCATGATTCCAAATTCCATGGATAGTAGCTTAAAAAAAAAGTTTTAAAGTCGAAGAGAAGAACCCCATAAACATTATATTTAAGGAGTTTGCATAACATAGAAAAACATTCCTTAAGCTTAGGCATAATTTATTATGACATTGTTAAATTCATTTATGTATAAATGACAAATGATATTTTAAGAAGACACATGTACACAAATACATGCCACACAACCCTCACTTGAATTATCTCACAAAAAAGGGATACTTACAAGGTATTGGCATGCTAAATGTTGGTTGCAAGTCCCTTCAAAGAGTCCTTGAAAGATTCCCTCTATGCTTCACCCATTGCCATTATACTACTTACATTTCCCTTAAATTTGAAATCTTTTGCAAGAAAAATTAATACCTCCCAAATCCCCTCAATACCGACGGATTTTCCAACCTAATCTTCCCATGGAAACCAAAACAAATACCCCTTACGACCTATCAAACTCCTCCTAATAATATATTTCATTCCATATTTGTTGCACACAAAATCCCCAATACCCACCACCATCTTCACTTTTTTGCTAAAAAATTCTTTAAGGACAATTTGCACAGACACGTGAGATAAAATCCACAAGAGAATTGATCAAACCACTCATGGCCACACACCTACAATAATAAAAGGTACAGATACCTCTATTGCATCGAGAGTATATAGGTGCATTTACATCTCAATATGATAGAGATGTTCTCACAATTGTCACATGGGTATCACTTATGCTTGCTTCAAACAATATATATAATACTTATAACAAATGATAGTAATATAATATGTTAGCTAAATATATATACAAAATGAAATACAAATATAACTATATATATGAAAGAGATAAATTTGATATGTACACATAATATAAAACTATTAAAACTACCCTTGCTTACGATGTATTTCTAGTCTTGGAGAATGACCTTGATTGGCTAAGAGTTCATCTTCCTCGGATGTAAGGAAATAGGTTAATGACCCAACACTTGGAAGTATTTGGAAAGAGTAGAATTTTTTCCCTATGTGAAACATCAATGAGTTATTTCATGTGGCTAGGTTTTGTCTCGACATGATGATATTGTTTCATGCCAGGTTCTTGAGATTGTATAATAGAAGCTAGGTTGGTAGCTTTATTGTATATTTTTTCCTACTTCGAAAAAAAATCAATGCAAGAAAAACACCTTTTAATATAGGTTTTTGTGGAATTTTAGTATTACAAGATTGATGGAAATATAAAAAAAAACCCTAGTTAAAACCTTCTCCGTTAATAAACAGAGGTTTTAATGGGTTTTCATAACTAAAAAATTTGGGCAATTAAAGGTTCTACTGAAGGATTTTTCATCGATGCACTTATCTCACTATTGTGTATCTGTGCCCATTTTATGTAGCATGCAATGGTGCACTACATATTGATATACATAGGGGCTTAAAAATATCTATACTAAGCACGATGAGTATTATAGTTTTTTTTTAAGCCTTTGTGCATATTTAGATATAACACACCATGGTACTTCTATCAATAATATACACCTTTATGACCACATATGATGTGCATTGAGGATTTAAAAATATATATTATACACTAGTGTGTATTATATCTATTATTAAGTCTCAAAGATTATATCATCTTGCACATTGTAATTTCTTGTAAAAGTAACACTTGTAGTGATGACAACTATAACGATATTATTGAAGGAATAAATTCTTTATATTGTCTTGTCGTTAGGAGCATTAGTTCTTTTATTACAATTTATCACATTAGTGTGAAATACTCATTTAAATGCACTAGTGAGTAAGTAGGTATCAGCCACATCATTGAGATCAAATGAGCATAATGCAACGATTTGTTTGAATGCTAAATTTTCCACATTGCAGGTATGTAAATGCAACCTTTTTTAATCAAGATTTCAATTAATTACAAATAATTTTTTTAATAATATTATTGATTTTTATATTTTAATTATTGTGTTTGGATATAAACATTGTATTGATGTGTTGTATCATTTAAACAAATATATTGGTTGATTACACCCCTAATCATTGACTTCCACAAAAATGGCTACTTTTTCATATTAACAAAAAATGGACACAAATGAACCATACGACCTGTAGATACAAGCTTATTCCTTATAAGGTAAGCATTGGAGTTCTTATAGTTCTAAAACATATACAAACTACAAACTACAAAATGGTTGCATTAAGCTCTAATCCATCTATTTCTATAATCTTAACTGATATAGATATGATTAATCTTTCCTAGAAACAAAATACATTAAAATTTCATAGAAAAAAATTGAACAAAATATTAGCCATATACACCTAAAGCCTTTGGCTAGTAATCTGGTTTAGAAGGAGATCAAAGAGAAGAGGAATCTCCACCATCGGTCCTTACATTTTCATTTGAAATTTAAGGAATGGCCAATCCTAGCAAGTTTTTGTCCATTAAAAACTGAAATTCAGACTCTTTCCAAAGCCTTGAATAGAATTATGTAGCACTGTTAATATTTTTTTCTAAGCCTCGTACTTCCATTTCCAAAATTCTATCTCAATTTCAACCATTTTTAGTTTTTCATGGGTTGGTCATATATTTAGTCATTTATTTGGTCATTAATGGTCGCTATTTGGTCATTAATTGTCATTCTTTATTCATTTATTAACGTTGTTTGGTTGTACATTTAGTCATTTATTTAATCATTGATTGTTGTTAACTGATCATTTATTTAGTCATTGATTGTTGTTAACCGGTCATTTAACTAGTCATTGATTTATGTAGATAGGGAACAAAGGAATTGAACCACCAACCTCCTGCCTTTAAGGTGATTCTCTTCCATTGAACTAGCACCCTTAAATAGAATCAAAGTTCACACTAAAATATATCACAAACTCTTACAAATATTAACACACTATGATTCCAACTGTAACATAAAACATATCACAAACTCTTAGAAACCTTAACACACTATCACAAAGGGTATCTATATGATATATACATGTGTTCTTTTGAATTAATGGTTTTGATCTTTCATTATGTCATACTTTATAAACTTGGTTGATTTGGCTTTAAAAACATTGCATGCTCTAATTAGAGCAACCCAATGTTTGATGATGAACTCTTTCACTAAAACTCTTAAACTACCAATCACAATAAGTGGTTATGATCCATAGAGGCTTTTAATCAAGGATTTTTTCTTATTCACTAATTATTTAAGTCATTGTACCCTAATCACAAGCAAAGTTGAGTCCTCGAGCATCAAGAATCATGAAAATATATAAAACCCTTCTCAAATCTTTTGATATTGCTGAAAAATAATAATTGAGATAGCCACCACTAGACCTCGACACATCAAACATCAAGTGTAACATATTTCAAAATGAAGTAGTCACAAATCTTTGATATATTGATCCACCTCCTCACTAGACCTCAACACATCAAGCATCAATTGTAACATATTTCAAAACAAAGTAGTCACAAATCTTTGATATATTGATCCACCTCTAGGATCATAAACAATCACAAATTAGAAGAAAAAAAACATACCCTAACCTCTCTTGCAATCCAAATTATTTTAAATATTATTAATTAAAGTTTTGGTAGTTCCTATAGTGATTCCTTTTTCTAACAAAATGTGTTATACATTCTTGAAAATACGTGATTCTAACATTATGGAGATTGCGGCAGCATGGGAATTGAAATTGATAGAATTATGCTGCTTTAAAAATGGATAATAAAAAGAAAAAATACGCAATGTATCCCTTTAAAAAATTATGTACTTTTACTCTCTATTTAAAATATATAGACCTAATTTGCATGGATACAAATATATTGGTATCCAATAGATAATTTTTATGTCCCTAGCATTTAGTATTCCCTTTAATATTCCGTCAGGGACAATAGCAAGTCAAATTCTTATTACAATAGACCAAGGTTCTAGACTGGTCTCGGGTAAATTATTTTCTGTCATTTATTAAAACACGATTTTTCACGTGTTTTGATTGGTTCGATATGGTATGACGTTAGTCTAGATTTTTGTGACTATAATCCAATCGAGCTCTTGTATAATTTTATGGATTATGGCACAATTTGCAAGCTTTTGTAATTTTATTCTATTCAATGGTCCAGAACAGTGTGGAGAGTCATGTAGGAGCTATAATCTGAACTAATTCGATTGATTATGTCGAAGATTTGAACTTGAGACCTATTTCTTCTTTAAAGAGGCGTTTAATTTTGCTTAATAGTTAGTTTTACCTGGATTATGACACAAATTACAAGCTTTTGTGATTTTATTCTATTATAGGTCTGAAACATTCTATAGAGTGCAAGCTTGTGTAATCTTATTCTATTTAATGGTCTAGAATAGAGTCCTCTATGAGCTTTAATTTGAACTGATTTTGTCAAAACTTGAACATGAGACCTCTTTCTCCTTTAAAGACGTATTTAATTTTTTTTTGATGGTCAGTTTTACGTGGATTATGGCACAATTTTCAAGCTTTTGTGTTTTTTTTTCTGTAATGGGTCTAAAACATTTTGTAGAGTAGCCTAGGAGCTGCAATTATAATGACTGGGTACAATTCAACCTAAGATCTATTTCTCCTTTAAAGAAGCATTTTATTTTATTTTTATGCTCACTTATACATTAATTACAAAATACTTTGCAAGCTTTTTCCATTTACTGGTTTGGATTCTGGAACAATGTATAGTTCCCTGGGACTCGTGGGCTATAATTTGAATTGACTCCAGGAAATCGACCCTCAAACCTCTTTCTTCTTTAAAGATACATTTGATACAAGTAATATTTTTCAACAACGCTTCTATCTTTTTTCCTTTGGCTACCCTCGAGATGAGTGAAACATTCACTCGAAATTCGTAGGCACAAAAATTGGTTATACAAATCATACACCAGAAAAAATGTTGACAGTATATATTCTTATAATAAAATTTACCTAAATCAGGGCACATGTTGTACGCTTTTGAAATCTTGTGCCATTTAACTGCCCTAAATACTCTATACAGTGCCCTTAGAGGTATTTTTCTTTTTATTTATTTTTGGTTGTTGCAGGGATAATTGAATATGAGATCTATTCCTTTTTCAAAGCCACATTTAATTTCATTTGTATGGCCACTATTTCCTGAATTACAACACAATTTAAAAGCTTTTGTAGCTTAGACCCTGGACTAGGGATCTCCAGAAATAGACAATTACAACATCCACTATGCTCCCCACAACTATATGTGCATCGTGTAAACACAAAACAATAAAGTTTTTACATTTAGCTAAATATTGACTTCATTGAATTCATTGCGTAGCAGGGTTATTGATGTTTTCTTATCACTTCCCAAATAAACTTCAATAGAAGCACTGGTATTAATAGAGAGAGTATGGATAACCTTTTGAACAACAATTCGAAGCATGGCAAAAGATTTACATACATCCCTAATTTTTCACCACCAATAGGGCATATACATTGGGGGAAACATACTATAATTGCATTCCTTACAAGAGATTTACTCTGAGAAACGCCCGCAGCTATCACAACGACACCAACATCACAGTATCCAACACCCATATTGAAAATGAATGCAAGTTTCTCAGTTGCAGTACTTGTTTTAGCATGCAAGTTGTTGTGGAGCATATAACAAGGCTACTGCAGTGGGTTTTGGCATTTTTATCAATCTCTTTAAGATCGAATAGCAATAACAATGTCAGGGACATTGCCACCTCATGGAGATTTTTTATATAAGTTTTGACACAAGACAATTAAGACACATGTTCAATAATGTCCTTAAAAAAAGGAGATGTTTTTTTAGTCTCCTTTTTTTAGACTAAGTCTTTCCATAGCATTTCCTTCAACCGTTATTTCCTTTCATTAATCAACTTTGCTATAGTGAGTTGTACCAACACATTTATTTCCTATTCCATGATCGACTTTTTCACTATGGACATTGTATGGTTGGTATTCTATCTAATAATGTAGGACCTAGTCAAGTAGTTTAAATATACTTTGTTTACTATTGTCTTGAAAAATACAAATGGAGGATAATCAAAACTTGACACTATAACTTTATCCATTAAAAAGTTACAAATTATAGATAATTGAGACACTTTTTTTGTACCTTTTATTTGAATGTAGTTGTCGATCCCCCATGAATTTGGCAATCTTATTCTATGTTTTTCCACCTCCTTTATGACTATCCTTTATATAGCCATCCTCTATTGATGGGCATTGATCAAATTTTCATCATTATAATTCCTATGGTGATTTCTCTCCAATGATGACACAAAAATATAACATAAGTTCACACATATTATTGAAAAGTTATAAACATCGGTATACAGTAATATTTAGCACAACATAGCTAATAAATAGTAGATTGAAAATAATCCTTCATTACTCAATAATGTAGTCAGTGTCTGAGAAGCTTCAAAGGATCCAACATTCCAATATGTGATATTTCCCTTCCATTTGAGTGTGAGGTTACCAAAGATGGTTTGCAAGGATGGTTCCCACAATAGTTTAATATGGGTATTCCCTTTTTCTTGGTTGTGATTCTGTGGATTCTTGCACAACGCTTATGCTTTTAGTCTTCAAATCTTGCAACTAAGTGATTGTTGATAGTGCTTGGAAAACTTCGCCACAAGCTAGTAAAAAATGTAGACAATGGCCAAAATTGGATAGACTCTAATACCAATCTTATAAACTAAATGTTTGAACACTAGAAAATTGTCAAATTTAAATATGATAAGATAAATAAACCCAGATAATTAAATATATTTAATAATGTATTGAATGAGGATACAATACAACCACCCATGATATTATAAATAACCTTGAATTGTCATGAGTGTAAATTGATATTGCTCGTGACCTTTTATGATTACTACTACTACTATGCTGTTTATGTACATGACAAAACCCTACTTGGAGCTCTCACAGGTGTCTTTACGTTGTGACACATGTTGTTGTAGTTGTACATTCGGAAGATATTCTGATTTATATTACTATTGTATAGTGTTTTACCCCCATCGGGGATGTAATCATTGCGTATGGTCAATGAGGTAAACCCTCCATTGTAAGTCGGGGCAATAGTACACAGGTCAAATAAAGTAAAATGTATTTATGTCTATTATTAGGTAGGTCAGCCCCACAAGTAACCTGTTCGATCCAGTGGTTGAGTAAAAACTCAACGAAAGAATATAAATAGGGAGGCACCCTACTCATTTGTCACATACTTCACTTGATCTCGAGAAGGTGCAACTCTCCTTTCTTGTACTAGATAAATGTTAAAAGATGTGAGCACCAGAAGGGTCACTCGACAATTCCCCTGTGAAAGAAATATCAATAATACTAATCACAAGAAGGGTTAACCACCCTTTCCTGTTGAACTTTGGTGTTGGCATTAATGTCAAGCAAGAAGAATCATGATGTCAAATAAAGAGGCATGAAGAGTTGAAGCTTGTTGAACTCTAGTGATGTCATTGATGTTAAACAAGAAGCATGATGATGTCAAGAAGAAAGCATGAAAACTTGAAGCCAGTTTGAAGAAATACATAGAAGATATCTATACATGTCTCAGAAATGTGCTAAACCCACCAAGTGATTGTACTCTAGTGCACAAGACCCACCAATTAATGGTCCTATAATGCACAAATCCCACAAATTTGGTAATGATACAAAAGCATACATCCACGAAAGAATAAGAAGCTTGGTTGAAAAGACAGAAGGGGTATCATTGACTGAAAGGAGACCCAACTTGTGGAAACACCATTTGATCAAGAATAATATAAATAAGAGAGAGATGCAAATATTGATGTAAGGTTGGAAGTGTGCAAGATGTAGAATTTTGAATTTCTAAGCTTCTATTTATTGGGGTATCAATGGTTCATTGATCTAAAAGAAATATGTAGTGGAGAGCTTAATGCACAAAGTAGTAAAGTAGAGTAGCAAACAATGTACAAATCAAAGGAGTGTACAGAATTGAGAAGTACAAAGAAGATATACAGTTAAAGTGCAAGCAGTTTGTGTTGCAAATTCATATTGAGGTAACTTATTCTAGAAATCATAGATAACAAATCATGGAAATGGCAAATCGCAGATTGTGAAAATCGCAAATAGAAGATCATGGAAATAATAAATCGTGGATCATAGAAATTGATATAAAGATAGTGTGACAAAAGTACATTTATTTCAGGGAGGAAAGAAGGGGCAAGGCAAGGAATTGGAGCTCCCTAACAAATGGACCTAGAGAACAAGGGTGGCAAAACAGGGAAAGGATAGGAGAGTGTAGTCTCCTTTTAGATTGGTTTCTGAATACAACAAGTAGGTGCTTGCACAAAGGATTGGTGTCCTCTCAGGTTGGTGCCTGAACACAACAAGTTGGCGCTTGCACAGAGGATTGGTGTCCTTACAGGTTTGTTCTTGTAATCGAAAAGTTGGTGCTAATGTGGGATTGATGTCCCAATCATAATAGTGTCTGAGTGATTTGGTGCTCACTTCTTAGAATTGGTGTCTCCCATCTTTTTATGTAATCAGAAATTGTATATGTATATATATAAAGTTACTTTCCAAATTCTTTGCGGTATTTTATTGTTATGATTGAATTAAATTTTCTTCATAATTTTGTAAAGTTAGAAATTGGTTAAATATGCACATGATATTGATTCATCCCCCCTTTCAATATCATTAAAAATTCTAACAATTGGTATCATAGCGGTTTTCTTCAGGAACAATCTAATAGCTAGAAGATAGATCATTACGTGGATATCGATAAACATGACGGATGCTCTACAAACATATCACCAAAGTTTGATGGATCAAATTATACATTTTGGATTATAAGAACGGAGGTGAAATTGAAATCTCTTGGATTTGATGTCTAGAAATCAATTGAAAATGGTTACAATGTTCCCAAAACCACACTAGTCAAGGAAATTGACAAAAATAAATATGAATGTAATGCAAGGGATAGGAATGCAAGACTATGTGGTTTAGCATACTCATATTTTCCCCAATTCATGCAGTGCACATCAGCTAAAGAATTGTGGGACAAGGTTAAAAATATATATATGAAGGAGACGAGAAAGTCAAGAAGGAAAAGTTGAAGAGATATTCATGATAGTTTGAAACGCTAAAAATCAGGGAAGAAGAAAACATTATGTCATATCTTCTCGATGAGGTTGTCAATGCTATCAAAGGTATTCGATTACAAATTGTTGAAGAAGCAGTTGTGCAAAAGGTACTGAGAACTTTGCCACCTATATTTGATTCCAAAGTGTTAGTCCTAGAAGACATAAGTGATTTTGATAAACTACAAAGGATAGACTTCATGGGATTCTTATTGCAGATGAGATGAGGACCAAAAAATAGAATCCTTCTAGGGAAGAAGCAAATTTCAAATTCTCCAAGAAAACAAAATGCAACAAGCACAAGAAGAACATGAATTCATTTGATAAATCAGATGAAGAGGAAGCAAAATATGTGAGGAAATTAAAAAAGGGTTCACAGAAAATACAAAGGTAAGTTACCCTTCAAATTCTTTGAATGTGGTAAAGTAAGTGATTTTATTTCAAAATATCTTTACAAAGAAAGTATAGATAATGATAGTAAATAAGAACTCAATCAAAAAGGACAAAGGAATACATGCTAGTAGAGAAGGGATGAAAATAGGAAGAAGTTCCTTAAAAAAAGAAAGAGTATGTATTCTAAAGAAGACAACAGTTCATCTGAAGAAGAAAATAAGGATGACAATCCAAGAGAAATGCTCTTCAAGGAAATTTAGAAGAGATTGAAAATAAATATTCAAAAGAAAAGGATAAGTATTGTTCTTCTATTAAGGAAGAATCGTCATATAAGGAAGAATTTTCAAACAAGACACATGAGAGTCAATCAGATTCTACTATAGAAACCTTCAATAAGTATTTTTACAATGGAATTTGCACTTTACCTTCAAAATCCTATGCTAAAAATGGATCGTGCAATATTCTTGATATGATAAATACTCAGGAAGCAAGTGAAGAAGAAACCTACAGATCTAAAGAAGAGGAAACTGCAGAAGTTAACTAGGAAGGTGAACTACTTAGTGCCTTGGAAGAACTGAAGAAATCAAGAAAGAACAATATTTTTTTACAAGAACAATTGTTAAAGTGTGAAGAACAAATCAAAGAGACAAAATCTACTCAACAACCATTAGAAAATCATATGAGTAAACGGTTAAAAGAGCTTGAGAGATAATTAGACCACAAACTAGATAAAATCAAGAAGCTCAAAGAAATGAATTATGTATTGAAGTGTCACTAGAAGAAACAAAACAAGAAAATGAGCTACTAATGGAACATCTTTAGAAAAATGATATAAAGGTAAGTCACTTAAAAGGAGAACTGGCTAAAATAAGAAAATAAAATCAGTCTTTGAAAAATCAAAGATAGTTCAAGAATGCAATATTAGACTACGCAAATCCAAAATTAATGTGACAAGGTTTGTTTTGATGCAGAAATCGAAGCCAAATTTAATAACAAAAAACAATCTTGGATAAGATATTGAGCAGTTTGAGGTCACCGGAAGACAAATATGGTCTTAGCTATGATAGAACAGTTGAAAAATTCTACAACAACATTCTAGGAACAATCAACAAGATATAAATCAAATAGGGATTGAGAAGGAAATAAATTTGTCATCAAAGCAATAACAATCCAAGTATGAAAATTCCCTAAATTTTTCTTCTTATGATAGTAAACAAAGGTTCAATAGATTTAAATGCTTAAGGTGCAATTAGAATGGACATGTTGCAAAATATTGGCATACCACAAGATGTTATGCTTGTGATGGATTTGGGCATAAGGCACAAAATTGTCAAAGAAAAGTAGAACGATTAGAAAGAAATATTTGATATAACATCAACAGTAAAATTTTGATGAAAAGGGAAAACAACCTTGTGCAATATCAAAAAGGGCATGCATACACTAAAAAATGGAAAAAGAAAATTTCACATAGATGTGTTGTTAAAGTAAATAATATAAGTATTTCTCAATCAGCAAACGACTGATGCTTATCTTGCTAAGCTCTAAAGTTTTGAATGAAATTCCTTGAATCCAATGTGTTATCTATGAAGAATTTCTTTAATTATTGAATAATGATGCACACAAATACATTTGTATTAAATTGATATTTATATAAAAGTGTAGTCGTTACAGGAGGCGGTTATATGTTCAAAATTGGCCATAAGTGGAAAACAATGTCGTTGCATGGGACAATATACATATAACAACATTCATCCTCTTGGAATATGAAGTTGTACCTTTTGGTGAGACATTGAATTATGAGTCACAATATGCACACAGTATGTATAATACAACAAACTTGCATTCCATCAATAGTCAAAACTTGTATTACATTCAAAAGTTTGTTGCAATACATATATTGAAAAGACCTCTGACACAAAAGTTCAAGATACTAACAAAGTATATATATATATTTATATTTATATTTATATTTATATTTATATTTAAGCATCGTTGTCACAAAATTCCAATAGTGACAGTAATAGATTTGTCAATATCATTAATTACAAAATTGTGATTTACAAAGAAACTATTGATCAAAACCCGACAATCATAGACACAATTTAGCGTTAAGAGAAGATTTCCTATCAGAAACAGTACCATTGGAAATTTCATGAAGATGCTACAAAAAATATAGGATGTTCTCTTGTTGTTGATCAAATTGATCCATACAGTTCTTTGTAATGAAAGGTAGAAAATAAGGCTTACTAATCTATGCAATAAAGCTTCAGACAACTAGTTGACAAGAAGGAAATGTTTATCAGTAAAAATGAAGGAATGAATTGGGATTTGCAGGTGAAACCAAAATAAATAGGATATTGAATTTTTATATTCCTAAGAACCTGGATGTTGGGCCCTTTTAGTTTTTGAACATCATCTAGGTTGAATTCTACTACCAGGATTCCTTGGAGTCCTAACCGATGCAAACTGAAATCGTTACAAGCCATCTCCAGGGAACCAAAGGCTAAGATGAACTTAGGAGGGTTATATAAATATGTTTGGGATGTTAAATTCATATTTATTTGGTTTATAATAGGTATGAATAGTACAAAATAATCCTAAGGGTCGCAATAGGAAAACTATTCACTAAGACTATGCAACAGGCTGAATTTCTGAGGTTTTCAAACACAGGAAGGGAGACTCTAATATTTGATTTCTGAAATGGAATATAATAATAAACATATTATTAAATTTTTAGGACATAAAATAAATAAAATGGATATGTTTAGATTGACTATTTAATTTAAATAGGAAAACTAGCTCATTTTTCATTGAAATCTAGTCAAGGTGTGAAAAATATTGATGAAACTTAACTAAACCAGTTCATAATGATATGAAACTTTCAAAGACATTAAATTACATCATAATGGATCAGTGAGGATCGAAATTCATCTCACCAAAATCTCATATATAGCCTCTTATAGCAAAAAAAACCCATAGAATGGCTTCTGAGGTAGGAAATTACATAGAATCGAAACTAGAGCCTTCCAAACATTGTCAGTGGGATGAAAGTGATATAAAACTAATATTACATGGAATGTTGGACATTATTACATGAAATATATAAGGATGGGGTTTAAATTCACATTATAATGCTCCAAAATTTGTCAAAATGACATAGAATGCATATGAGGAAGAGAGAAAGTGAATATCATTGAAGGGAAACCTCCAAACTCTACTGGATGATCTCGAAATTAGCTGAAGAATACATCAGGACCTGGAAGAAAACTCTATCAATTTCTGCACCAACTTCATGAACAAGAAAGAAAGAGAGTGCTAAGGGGCACATCTCCCAAAGCTAGTTGAGGCACATCACTCAACAATTGAGTAACAGAGCTCTCAAGACATACCTAAAATGACCAAAAGTTGTGATATTGATGTGATATCATTATTCTATAGCAATATTAGGCTTCAATGTTGAATTAGATCCATAGGTGTGCCTTCATGAATGCATGTAGAAACTTTCCCACTTTCCTTCTTTTGCCCTAACATAGCTTTTCATCTTTTTGGAAACTGCACCCCTATTGCTTTTGACATACTTGGATTTACTGCTTTATAAACTATGCCCTACAATCTTTTTGACTAACTTGCCTCTTTATCTTTTAGAAATTGTGCTCTCCAAAATTTTCCTGCTTTTTATTCTAGCATCGTTTTTGCAGTTGCCTTCTTTTGTCCTATATTTTCTCTTCTGACTGGATTGGCAGGCTCCTATATTTTTTCTTGAGTTCTTTCAGCATTTTCTTGATTGGATCTAATTTTTTTCCCAGTTGACAACTCATGGTCCACTTGGACCCATGCGCCCTCCTTGACACCTAATGTATGACTTAGCATAAAAATTATTAAAAACATCAAAATTATTAATTAAAAATTAGAACTTGCATCCTAATCTAGTATTTGCATTTTTATGATTATTTATTTACATTGTAACCCCTCCTAGGTTACAACCACTAGGGTTTAGAACACATATCATCATGGTCACTTGGGAGGGACATTACAGTCCTCCCTTCCCAAAATTTGCTTATCCTCATGCAATTTCATACTTGGATGTTGTAAAATATTCTCCTCAAACTTCTTTATTTGATTTGCAAAATCTTATCTTATTAGATGGCATCCTTGGTAGGCTTGAATCAGACATCTTTCATCATCAATTCATGAATAACCATGCTTATGAGAATTTATCCCTATAATTTGATTTATCCAAACATGAATCGTATTTGACCCACCTTGAAAATTTACCAAACCTTCTGAATGCAATTTGAAACAAGAATGATTATGCATGTGTAAACTTGTATTCCCATGAGAAATCTGATTTTGGGTTTTCCATAATGCTTGCTTTAACATTCAATCCCGAACACAATTTTCATGCACCCAGAGATTGGAAAAAAACATTGAACAAAAGATTACATACCAATTCCTTACCCAATAATGCTCCTTTACACCATTGACAAGTGTTGTACCCCTGTTCTTTATACTTCAAGGAATCCAATTATTTACATGAAATCCACTCTTGTTTCCATACCATGACCCTTTATGATTCAAGATTGACCTTGAACCATTGTAGTCAATTTCAATTTCAAACTTTTTCTTCTTAAGCAATGTTGGCTCTTAGTCAAAACTTGTTCCTTATTCACCTCCAAGGATTTGATCATCTTGCTTGTGGCATGGATCCACAACACAGATCTCATTCTCAACATACCGGCAAGATTTAGAATTTTTTGCAAAATCACTTCCAGGATATGAAGTGGAGGGTATCTCTGAAGGTTGCAATGAAATGTGACCTTTGAACAAATCAGGAAGTACATCATACCTTGGAATTTCGTCTTCATCATATTCATGTAAGGACACTATGGTGACCTGCTCTTCCACCAAATTCTCAGGTTCACAACCAAATGGTGTGGCCTTGTCTTCTTCTTCATTATGAGGCTCAAGAGGTGACTGTAAATATGATTTATAATATTATTTTGGTTCTGATCCAATATATGTCTCACCACCCTTACATGAACCAATATCCTTAACAGTGATTTGGAAATCACCCACAAAGAAGTTGGAAGTGCATTCATATTCACTTTCTTCTCCCATACAATCACCTTGCAGTGATTTACACTCCACCTCATGAATCTTTGTCTCTACTTCATTTCTATTCTCCTCCATGCAACTTGAGACTTCTATACCTTGAATGGTACTCATGTAACAACTTTTAGAAGCTCTGTTTGAAGAAAAATCAAACAATCTCATATTGCTTGAACATGCAGATGGCTTTGATGAATCTTCAATTTTGGTTCCTTCTTCTTCCTCTTTACTCAAAGAGGTGGAACAATATGGTTCCTCTATGCATGTTTTTATGCTCTTGCAACAATATTCATCAACATTATGTGGAAAAAATTCATACTTGAGATATCCATACTCCTTGAAATTTGTGACTACACTAATATCCTTGCCCAATGCTAGATACTCCTAGTAGCAATGGGGCATCTCTTCACATACTTCCATCAACTTTGTCAATTATTTCTTAACCATTGAAGGTTAAGCCCTAATATCTTCTATATATGATGGATAATAGAAATCATTATCCTCAATTCTTGGTAGGCCTCCATCAATATAGAGGGTTTCTTCTTCATAATGTTCAAAGTCTTCTTCTATCACTGGTAGGAGCCTCATAGCTACAACTTGAATTAGTGATTTGTAATATTTATTCACTGAGAACTTAATTTCCATAGGAGTGGAGGAAAGTTCTCTAATACCACTGTAATGAACCTAAGGCATAAAATTAGGCCCACTCACTCTATGCAATAAAGCTTCAGACAACTAGTTGACATGTGGTCAATTTTTATCAGTAAAAATGAAGGAATGAACTGGGATTTGTAGGTGAAACCAAAAGACAAAGGAGGATATTGAATGTTCATACCTAGATGTTGGGACCTCTTAGGTTTCGAACATCATCTAGGATGAATTATATTGCCAGGCTTCTGGGAGTCCCAACCGGTGCAAACTAAAAGATTTACAAGCAATCTCCAAGCAAACAAAGGATAAGAGGAAATTAGGAGGGTTCTAGAACTCTATTTGGGCTATTGAATTCATCATTAGCAGGTTTATAATAGGTATGAACTGTATATTATAATCCCAAGGGTTGCAATAGGAAATCTAGTCATTAGGACTATGCACCACATTGAACTTCTTAGGTTTTCAAACATAGGAAGGGAGACTCTAATATTTAATTTTTGACATGGAACATCATCATCAGCATATTATTAAATTTTTAGAACGAAAAAGAAAGAAAATGGACATCTTTAGACTAACTATTTAACTTAAATTGGAAAAATAACTCATTTTTCATTGAAATCTAGGGAGGGTGTGAAAAATCTTGATGAAACTTAACTAAATCAGAGATGGATTCTTCAGTTGCATTAGTGTAAATAATGAAATATTTAGTGGAAAACAGGGGTAGCTAATGCAGGGGATAATGAGACAGATTCTTTCATTTGATGGACGCCCTTAGCAACAACTGTATCCCAACAAAAAATTTGGTCACTTTTCAGCATGTGGTGTATGGTTTTTACTATATTTGTGAATTCAGGTACAAACCTTCGTACGAAGTTTATTTTTCCCATAAAGGTTTGGATGTCCTGTTTTTACTTGGGGGGATACAAGTAGTTTAGAATGATATGAAACTTTCACAGACATTAAATTACATCATAATGGATTAGTGAGGATCAAAATGCATCTCACTGGAAGCTCAAAGATGCCCTCTTATAGCCAAAAAAAACCCATAGATTGGATCCTGAGCTAGGAAATTACATAGAATCGAATATGGAGTCTTCCAAAACTTTCTAGATACATGAAAGTGATCTAGACCTGATATTAAATTGCATATTGGACATCAATAAATGAAATATATAAGGATGTGATCGAAATTCCCATTACAATGCTCCAAAATTTGTCAAAATAGCATATAATGCATATAAGGAAGAGAGAAGAGTGAATATCACTGAAGGGGTGCCTCCAAACTCTACTAGATGATATAGAAATTAGGTAAAGAAGACATCAGGACCCGTGAAAAATATCCATTAATGGTTGCACCAACTTCATGAACAAGAAAGAACAAGAGTGCTAAGGGGCACATCTCCCAAAGCTATTTGAGGCACATCACTCAAACATTGATTAGAAGAGCTCTCAAGACAAACTTCAAATGACCAAAATTTGTGATAGTGATGTGCTACCATTTTTTTATAACAATATTAGGCTCCAAGGTCGAATTAGCACCATAGGTGCACCTTCATGAATGAATGGAGAAACTTGACCACTTTCATGCTTTTTCCCTAACATAGCTTTTCATCTTTTTGGAAACTGTGCCCCTATTGCTTTTGACAAATTTTCCTTTACTACTTTAGAAACTGCACCCTTCTGGCTTTTTTACTGACTTGCCTCTTTCTCTTTTAGAAACTGTGCTCTCCAAAAGTTTCATGCTCGTTATTTTGACAACTTTTCTGCAGTTTCCTTCTTTTGTCCTAACTTTTTTCTTATGATTGAATTGGTAGGCTCCTATCTTTTCGCTTGAGTTATTTTGACATTTTCTTGATTAGCTCTAAGTTTCCTTTTTGGTTGACAACTCATGGTCCACTTGGACCCATGCACCCTCCTTGACACCTAGTGCGTGACTCAGCATACAAATTATTAAAAACATCAAAATTATTAATTAAAAATTAGAACTTGCATCCTAGTTTGGTATTTGCACTTTTATGATTACTTATTTACAACATAACCCCTCCTATGTTAGAACCACTAGGGGTTAGAACGCATACCATCATGGTAATTTGGGAGGGACATTAGTGTATTCTTCAGGATGGCAATCTCATCTGCATGCTTTCGATTCACCTGCGATCGGGCATACAATTGTTGTATATCAACTTCTTTATCATGAGACACCTAATTCTCCAATTTGTAATTAAAGTCTGCAAATTCTTGTCATTGAGACTTAATTGCCTCTAAAAGTCCAACTATGGCTACATTAAACTATTGAGGAGAGTCGGCCATTGCAACAGAAGTACTAAACTAAGCTGTGAAAATGATAGCTAAAATTTTTTGCAACGAAAATGTCGCACAAAAAATGACAACCTGTTTGTTTGCCAAACATGGCGAATGGCTCCTAAATAAGTTTGGAAATCATATGTCTGTGTACGTCGAAATAAATTGAAAAGACATAAAAGTAAATTGCATTCAGTTGTGACAACGCACATAAATTGACATCCTTCGTCGACTTAAATTCAAAATATTACACATGAGGAATAAAATCCCGAGCATTGAATTACAATGACACTCGCATGCTTAAGTCTTAAATGATATGTCAAAGCCATGTGGAAGAATTACCATACTGAGCATTTCAAATCAGTATTCAATGCAACAAGGAATCATTTAAATTAGTAAATACCCTTTCTATCACAAAGATGAATTTGTCAAAAACTTGCTATAGTTTTGTCCCTATACCAAGTTAGTCTAAAAATGGAATTTAAACTTATGTGGTAAACTTTTCCTTGGTTTTGTAACCTAGAAGTCTACTCTACTCAACAATACACTCCCTTGATTACTAAATTCCGAAGCAATATAGCACCCTCTTTTAATAAAGCTTTTATTTTATACATAAGGAAAATGAAATAATTTTTCTTTCAAAAATTTCCATTTCAATGAACTTATATGGTATAATAGAGATATATTTTATGATAGATTGAGCTTGAATATAAGTGCAAACTAGCACATCTATAATAATGAAATTTTGAAAATCAAAACAATGAATAATCGATTTTATTAATTAAAAATGAATTACAATAACATAAAAATTACATTCCAAATAGCTTCTAACATTAATATTAAAATATACAGCCTATAGTATCCCATTGCAATGATCAATGCACTTAATTAAAAATGAATCAATAACTTAAAAGTGACATCCTACGCATGAAATATACAATCCATTTAAAATAAAGATGTACAATGTATTTAGTCCATTAAAATTGTAATAAAAGTCAAAACAATTAAATTCCATTTAAAATAAAGATGTACAATGTAATAATTTAGGAAGTAAAGAAAACCCTCCAAATGACCGAATGATGATTGGTCCCACAACTAAACCCAAAGAGAGACCAAATGGATGCAAAGTCAAATTAAATTTCATGGATGCCTCCTAAAATAATAATAATTTAGGTGCATTTCACTTCGCCTCAAAACTTTCTGGGGGGTTCTCCTTTGTGACAGTCTATGGCACCGTGTCCTCATGGCCAAGTACTTGAAAAATCTCACTGTGATTGAATGGCTTCGTGACAAAAAAATTTGCACTCGGGGGGTATCAGTTTTCTGGAGGGGGTTCATTCAGGTCATACCATGGATTGGTCGATATCTTGCCTGGCAAATTGGGAATGGAAAAAATATACAAGTTGGGGTTGATCCTTTGATTGGTAACACTCACTCTTATCTACTCCCTGAAGGGTTAAGATCTTATTTGGAAGACTTGGATATCATTTCCCTTGCACAGGCACACAACTCTTTGCCGGATGCTCATGGTTATTGGTATTCTGCGGATGAACTACTCCTTGATGGGGAATGGAAATCAGCCTGGAACTTGTATAATCGGGCTCTGGAACTAAATGGTATACGACTGTCAGAAGCTCCAGATTCATTAATGTGGGACTACAATAAAAAAGATGGTATGGTATCGGCTAGTAGTGCTTACGACTGTCTTGTAAATTTCTACAGGCCTGTCTTGAGGATTAATGTATCATTATCACTTTGGAACTGTACTCTACCACGCAAAATTGGTTGTTTTATTTGGCTGGTGCAGAAAAATCGGATCCTAACTTGGGATAATCTCCAAAAGAGGGGCAAGCATGGCCCAGGCATATGTATTTTATGTTTAAATGACGAGGAGACAGTCCTCCATCTCTTCACTCGATGTCCGATCTGGATCAGCATTAAAGCACTTTTCAGCGATCTCTTTCAGATATATTTTCCTCCTGTAGAAAATTCCATTGCAGATTTTCTGGATTCGTGGGCTTCTATTCACACTGATGGCTCTGTTTTTAGATACATTCCCCATCATATATATTGGGCCATCTGGAAATCTCGAAACAGGGCTATATTTGATGGGCAAAAAGTTACTGTTTTGGGTATCTATCATCAGATTATGTATGCTGCACAGTTGCCTTCTACTCAGTTGTCTTCCCCAAGGCCTGTGATGAAGGAGAGAAATAAGAAAAAGAAAAGAATGATTGGACTGGCACCCTGCATGTTTTTCCGATGTGGTTTCTTTGATGGTGCTTCTACTTCCACTGATGCAGGTGTTGGATTTAGTGTGTTTATCAATGGGAATCATCATCTAGATTTTGCGCTGGGGGTCGGACGTGGAACCAATACAAAAGCAGAACTCATGGGACTGTGGGCCCTTCTGCTTTCTTCCCAAATGATGAGTATTCCATTGGTACATATTTATGGTGACTCACAAGTCATCATAAACTGGGCCAAAGGTATCACTGCTCTCACCCCACCAGACCTATCACACTGGTGTGGAGAAACACAGAAGCTTATCACAAGCTTCCACGATCTGGCTTTCAGTCACATCTATCGTGAACACAATCGGATCGCTGACAGTCTTTCAAAAACAGCTCTCTCATATGCTCCAGGTTGTGGTTGTTTTTCAGAATATTTCAATGATCAATTGATCACTAGTGACTCTTTTCAGCTTTTTTGAGCTTGCCTTATTGAGGAGCATGTAGCATGTTACTTTTTTTTTTGCTCCATTAGAGTAGCTTTTTTGGACCGCAGATCAGCTCCTCTTGGTTCACGATAGATAGGGCTGACTGACCTTGATCTCTACATGATGTGATAAATATCTGATGGGAACCCTTTTTATTGGATGCCACTCTCCCTGGCAGCGACTAGATGATTCATTCTCCTTGGAACAGACTAATCCTATGTCTTATTCTCTATGATGTAATTCCCTTTGGGCAAATTTCTTCAATGCCCTTTGATTCTTTATAAGAATATCAAGGTCATGCTTTTTCTACCTGAAAAAAAATAATAATAATTTAGGAAGTAATGGAAACCTTCAAATGACCATATGATGATTGGTCCCACCACTAAACCGAGAAATGTGATGATTAATACATGAATAACCCTCCAAAGTTCCACACCAAACCCTTTCTCACGTTACCCTTTTAGTTCTATTGTAGTGGAATTGCGTTATTGTATCTAAGTGGCACGGACAAATCTTATCAAATCATCTTTATGTGTTATTCACTCTTTTCTTTCTATGTTCCTGCCTTGCAATTATAGAGATGCAAGACTTTACATGGATGTATTATTCTCTCTTATAATTATTGTATTGAAATTTTCCTTCATTTTTCCATACACAAAGGACTTTACAAAGGACTTTACATGAAATGTGGATGTATTTTATTTGTATATATACATAGAGAAGGAAAGGTAGAAGTAAGTTGGAGTTGAGTTGGAGTTGGAGTTGGAAAAATGATGGGTAAGTTTGTTGCTATGTTTTTTGCTTTCTAATTGCATCAACTATTTATGTTATTGTAACACCAATGGCTCTTTACTCAACGAATCAGTTGGAAGATGATTATGTTATGTTGCATGAAGATAAATAATTGAAAGCATCATCCATGGACATGAATACTCGTGAGATAAGGGACGTGGATGGTCTTATGTCCTTCAAGAAGGGCATCACATCCAATCCACATGGATATCTGTCCAACTGGATTGCTGAGAACGAAGAAAATGTTTGCTTATGGGAGGGTATTTGGTGCAGGAAACACACAAGAAGAGTAGTTGTCATATACCTTCCTTCTTTACATTTGGAAGGTACCCTTTCACCATATCTGGGAAACCTCTCCTTGTTGAAATATTTGGACCTTTCTCATAATTCTTTTACAGGAACAATTCCACCAGACTTTGCTTAGCTTAAAGCGCTTTGATATCTTTTCCTAGGCTTTAACAACCTCTCGGGTTCTATTCTAGTTGAAGTTGTTTCCAATTTGAATAAGTTGAAGTACTTATATCTTTCTGGTAATATGCTTACTAGTAGCATACCTGAATCCTTTGCCAATATGAGTAATCTAAGAATGCTTTCTCTCTTTGATAACCATCTCATCAGGCACAATTCCAAAATCCATAGGAAAGCTTAAGTCCCTCGAGTTTTTTTTACTTGAGTCTAAATAATATTTATGGTGGTATTCCAAACTTCATATGACAACTTCAATCCCTCGAGATGCTTAACTTAAGTTTAAACAATATTTCTGGTGTTATTCCTGATAGTCTGGGTGGTCTGGTTTCACTTAACATATTAAATATAAGTAATAACAATATTTGTGGGGAGAATTCCGAATAATATTCCACTTTCTTTGGATGATTTTTATGCTCACTCCAATTAGTTATATGGGGCTTTTCCATCCATTTTGGTTAATGTTACTAGGTTAACATTATTGGATGTGTCCTACAACTACCTTAGTGGGCCTCTTCCATCATTTTTGGGTAAGTTTAGTGGGTTATTTTCATTGGATGTGTCCTATAACAATTTTAGTGGGCTTCTTCCATCATCTTTGGCAAATTGTACTTTGTTAGTGGCATTGCATGTGTCCCATAATTCACTTAGTGGAGATTTGAATATAGACTTTCCACTTCATTTGACCTACTTCACTGCTCATTCCAATCACTTCTTTAGTATTCTTCCATTAGTTTTTGTCAATTCTACTGAACTTTTGCTATTGAATCTAAGGGAAAATAGATTGATAGGTGAGTTTCCTATACACTTCCTTGATCGATAACAAATCTCACCAACTTGCAAGTGTTGGATTTATCCATAAATAAATTTAGTGGAAGAATACCATCTAATCTTGAAGGCCTCAGAGGATTTGAGGTAAAAAAAGATTATATTGATACACTCCATTATGAACTAAGGATTGAGATAAAAGGAAGTGTGTATAATTTGCCATTTGTGTTGTTGACAAATACAATACTTGATTTGTCAAGCAATAATTTTATGGGAGAAATACCTACAAACATGGGTAGTCTAAGCAGTTTGAGATTGTTAAATTTATCTAGGAATCAATTGGATGGAGAAATACCTGTCACTCTTAGTAACATATCTACTTTGGAGCAGTTGGACTTGTCCAAAAATAATCTAAGTGGATTTATTCCTCAAGAGCTCTCTCAATTATATTTTTTGGCATTTCTCAATGTTTCATCCAACATTCTTTATGGGCCAATCCCAATTGGCAAACAATTTAACACATTCAATGAACCTTCAATATTTCAGAGGAATAAATGCTAATGTGGAGATCCTTTGCAACCATGCAAGCATCAAAAGGGAAACACAACAAGGGATGATAACAATAAGAGTAATGTTAAAGAAGGATGGTTGAGCTATGTGGATGAGAAGATGTCACTGATAGCAATGGAAATGTGATTGGGTATTGGGTTTGGGGGAGTTGTTGCTATCTTCATTGCATGGGAGAAAGTTAGAAATTGGGTGGTGCCCCCTAGCATACACCAATTTTATGGAGTGTATCGATTTCCTAAATAAGATGAACTTAAACTTATACAGCATATCATGAAAAATAAATTTGTTAAGAACTATATTGTATTTTATGAAATAAAGAGTTTTAATGCAAAAATATGATCAGCATATATAATTCATGATTATTTTGTATGTAGAAATAAATTGAATATATAGATATGTTTTCTAATTATTATATTTTGTCTATTACAAAGAAAATCAATAAAAATATATCATATGAAAAATATAGTTCATAATTTATATTAAAATATAGATATATACAAAATTTAAAAATTAATAACATGATTACATTACAATTGAAGATGTAAAATGTCATTTAAAACACTCTCTCTATGCACATGGTTTGAAATATGTATAAGCTCTTTTTATGTTTGTGTTTGTCGGGCCACTCATAAGCAATATGGTAATAAAACCTTCATCGCTTAAAAAAAATTAATGTTTTCTTCTAAAATATTTTTATTATTTTAATTGGTTTATTTTTCTTTCTTTTAATTTGAATATATAATTTTTTGATTGCTTAAAATTTATTGATGTGATTAAACAAAGTGAATAAAAAATTAAAAAATATTCATATTCTACTCCATGCTTGATTTTCCAAAAAAATATGGAGTAAACTTTCTACCCGACCATTTGCACCGATCGGATGACCTGGCTCGCGTGAGCTGTCACATCATGCAGTGTTGATCATCCGATCGGTGCAAATGGTCGGGTAGAAAGTTTACTCCAAAATATATATTTTTCAACTGAGGCATACCGAAGCCAATAATGTCAAACAATTATAAATTTAATTAATTCTACATGTTACAACATTAATTTGAATGTTACTCCTTTTGATTTGTATGCTTCATTGCCTAAACTTGAATTCAAGCTTATTCTAACTTCCCATTATTCTAAATTAAACATTCGTTGCACTCGTGGCATGGTTAGGCGATAATGGCAATTTTCGATGAGTATGACAAAACTCTGAAAAATAATTTAAAACCTTATGTTTGATTTTAATATTCTCAACACGTGTGGTATACAATGGTGAAGGAGGCTCAATGAAAATCCTTCATCTTATTCTCAACGTATTGCAATAATGTATTTGATAGAAGACAACAATTTGCAAGAGTGCTTAACAAGACACCAATATGGTGCTCCTAGTTTTCAATGTCATTCTTAGTAACCTAAATAGATGAAGAGAAAAATATGTTAGACATACACTCTTAAAGGGATATGGGATGTTATATTCTATGCAAACATTGGTGCCAGTTTCAATTGTCACCACTTTTAAATTTGAAGTCAATTGTTGTGTAGGGCCTTGGTAGAAGTGATGGATTTTAATGTAATGTCTTTTTTTTAATGTTAGTAACAAGATTTTTAGTTTTTTTTCATGTATATGGCAAAAATATATAGATAATATTTTATTAAGATAAATAGATTAGTTCTACATAAATAAGTTTTAAATCTGAAGACTCCTGGTGTAAGGTCATGATTCCAAATTCCATGGATAGTAGCTTAAAAAAAAAAAGTTTTAAAGTCGAAGAGAAGAACCCCATAAACATTATATTTGGAGTTTGCATAACATAGAAAAACATTCCTTAAGCTTAGGCATAATTTATTATGACATTGTTAAATGCATTTATGTATAAATGACAGATGATATTTTAAGAAGACACATGTACACAAATACATGCCACACAACCCTCACTTGAATTATCTCACAAAAAAGGGATACTTACAAGGTATTGGCATGCTAAATGTTGGTTGCAAGTCCCTTCAAAGAGTCCTTGAAAGATTCCCTCTATGCTTCACCCATTGCCATTATACTACATACATTTCCCTTAAATTTGAAATCTTTTGCAAGAAAAATTAATACCTCCCAAATCCCCTCAATACCGACGGATTTTCCAACCTAATATTCCCATGGAAACCAAAACAAATACCCCTTACGACCTATCAAACTCCTCCTAATAATATATTTCATTCCATATTTGTTGCACACAAAATCCCCAATACCCACCACCATCTTTACTTTTTTGCTAAAAAATGCTTTAAGGACAATTTGCACAGACACGTGAGATAAAATCCACAAGAGAATTGATCAAACCACTCATGGCCACACACCTACAATAATAAAAGGTACAGATACCTCTATTGCATCGAAAGTATAGAGGTGCATTTACATCTCAATATGATAGAGATGTTCTCACAATTGTCACATGGGTATCACTTATGCTTGCTTCAAACAATATATATAATACTTATAACAAATGATAGTAATATAATATGTTAGCTAAATATATATACAAAATGAAATACAAATATATCTATATATATGAAAGAGATAAATTTGATATGTACACATAATATAAAACTATTAAAACTACCCTTGCTTACGATGTATTTCTAGTCTTGGAGAATGACCTTGATTGGCTAAGAGTTCATCTTCCTCGAATGTAAGGAAATAGGTTAATGACCCAACACTTGGAAGTATTTGGAAAGAGTAGAATTTTTTCCCTATGTGAAACATCAATGAGTTATTTCATGTGGCTAGGTTTTGTCTCGACGTGATGATATTGTTTCATGCCAGGTTCTTGAGATTGTATAAAGGAATCTAGGTTGGTAGCTTTATTGTATATTTTTTCCTACTTCGAAAAAAAATCAATACAAGAAAAACACCTTTTAATATAGGTTTTTGTGGAATTTTAGTATTACAAGATTGATGGAAATATATAAAAAAACCCTAGTTAAAACCTTCTCCGTTAATAAACAGAGGTTTTAATGGGTTTTCATAATTAAAAAATTTGGGCAATTAAAGGTTCTACTGAAGGATTTTTCATCGATGCACTTATCTCACTATTGTGTATCCGTGCCCATTTTATGTAGCATGCAATGGTGCACTACATATTGATATACATAGGGCTTAAAAATATCTATACTAAGCACGATGAGTATTATAGTTTTTTTTTAAGCCTTTGTGCATATTTAGATATAACACACCATGGTACTTCTATCAATAATATACACCTTTATGACCACATATGATGTACATTGAGGATTTAAAAATATATATTATGCACTAGTGTGTATTATATCTATTATTAAGTCTCAAAGATTATATCATCTTGCACATTGTAATTTCTTGTAAAAGTAACACTTGTAGTGATGACAACTATAACGGTATCATTAAAAGAATAAATTCTTTATATTGTGTTGTCGTTAGGAGCACTAGTTCTTTTATTACAATTTATCACATTAGTGTGAAATACTCGTTTAAATGCACTAGCAAGTAAGTAGGTATAAGCCACATCATTGAGATCAAATGAGTATAATGCAACGATTTGTTTGAATGCTAAATTTTCCACATTGTAGGTATGTAAATGCAACCTTTTTTAACCAAGATTTCAATTAATTACAAATAATTTTTTTAATAATATTATTGATTTTTATATTTTAATTATTGTGTTGGGATATAAACATTGCATTGATGTGTTGTATCATTTAAACAAATATATTGGTTGATTACACCCCTAATCATTGACTTCGACAAAAATGGCTACAAGCTTATTCATTATAAGGTAAGCATTGGAGTTCTTATAGTTCTGAAACATATACAAACTACAAACTACAAAATGGTTGCATTAATCTCTAATCCATATATTTCTATAATCTCAACTGATATAGATATGATTAATCTTTCCTAGAAACAAAATACATTAAAACTTCATAGAAAAAAATTGAACAAAAGATTAGCCATATACACCTGAAGCCTTTGGCTTGTAATCTGGTTTAAAAGGAGATCAAAGAGAAGAGGAATCTCCACCATCGGTCCTTACATTTCCATTTGAAATTTAAGGAATGGCCAATCCTAGCAAGTTTTTGTCCATTAAAAACTGAAATTCCAACTCTTTCCAAAGCCTTGAATAGAATTATGTAGCACTGTTAATATTTTTTTCTAAGCCTCATACTTCCATTTCCAAAATTTTATCTCAATTTCAACCATTATTAGTTTTTCATGGGTTGGTCATATGTTTAGTCATTTATTTGGTCATTAATGATCGTTATTTGGTCATTAATGGTCGTTATTTGATCATTAATTGTCACTGTTTAGTCATTTATTAACGTTGTTTGGTTGTACATTTAGTCATTTATTTAATCATTGATTGTTGTTAACTGGTCATTTATTTAGTCATTGATTGTTGTTAACCGATCATTTAACTAGTCATTGATTTATGCATATAGGGAACAGAGGAATTGAACCACCAACCTCCTGCCTTTAAGGCAGTTCTCTTCCATTGAACTAGCACCCTTAAATAGAATCAAAGTTCATACTAAAATATATCACAAACTCTTACAAACATTAACACACTATGATTCCAACTATAACATAAAACATATCACAAACTCTTAGAAACCTTAACACACTATCACAAAGGGTATCTATATGATATATACATGTGTTCTTTTGAATTAATGGTTTTGATCTTTCATTATGTCATACTTTATAAACTTGGTCGATTTGGCTTTAAAAACATCGCATGCTCTAATTAGAGCAACCCAATGTTTGATGATGAACTCTTTCACTAAAACTCTTAAACCACCAATCACAATAAGTGGTTATGATCCATAGAGGCTTTTAATCAAGGATTTTTTCTTATTCACAAATTATTTAAGTCATTGTACCCTAATCACAAGCAAAGTTGAGTCCTCGAGCATCAAGAATCATGAAAATATATAAAACCCTTCTCAAATCTTTTGATATTGCTGAAAAATAATAATTGAGGTAGCCACCACTAGACCTTGACACATCAAGCATCAAGTGTAATATATTTCAAAATGAAGTAGTCACAAATCTTTGATATATTGTTCCACCTCCTCACTAGACCTCGACACATCAAGCATCAAGTGTAACATATTTCAAAACAAAGTAGTCACAAATATTTGATATATTGATCTACCTCTAGGATCATAAACAATCACAAATTAGAATAAAAAAAACATACCCTAACCTCTCTTGCAATCCAAATTATTTTAAATATTATTAATTAAAGTTTTGGTAGTTCCTATAGTGATTCCTTTTTCTAACAAAATGTGTTATACATTCTTGAAAATACGTGATTCTAACATTATGGAGATTGCGGCAGCATGGGAATTGAAATTGATAGAATTATGCTGCTTAAAAAATGGATAATAAGAAGAAAAAATACGCAATGTATCCCTTTAAAAAATTATGTACCTTTACTCTCTATTTAAAATATATAGACCTAATTTGCATGGATACAAATATATTGGTATCCAATAGATAATTTTTATGTCCCTGACATTTAGTATTCCCTTTAATATTCCATGAGGGACAATAGCAAGTCAAATTCTTATTATAATAGACCAAGTGTTGGAATATAATCCGTTGGGATTATACGTTATTGTAAATATTAGGAATATGAAGAGACTCTCAGATGTGTGATCCCAAGAGTCATCGTAGATGTATAAACAAAGGCATTCTATGGAGAAATAATAAGAAGTCGGGAGTTATTCCACCTGACAGTGGTATCAGAGCTCCATAACTCTTGCCTGCATGCCTGCCAGTCCGCCTGCCATAACTCCTGGTTGTGTTTCAGTCTTGGCATTCTGCCTGTCAGACCATCAATTCTACCCTCTGCAAAATTCCTCTCTGGTTGCCTACCAGTCACCAGTCTTCCTCCACTCGTCCTTTCTGCGTGCGATCAATACATGTGTTATTCTGCAACGTCTTTTTAATTTGAGGTATGAAAGATCCTTTGGATCCTGCGTTTTGATAGCTGCTGCATTATTAATAACTCCCTCATTTTATGCACGATTTTGACTGCTTTTTGCCAAAACAATTAAAGTATTGCTCAAACGGTTGTTATGACTAACCCTACTTTTGTTTAAGAAGTATCTTTATCCCATTTTCATTGTCTCATCGTGCTCCCACTCTGCTGCTGTGAGTATTTTTGTCATCCCATCATGCCCCCACTCTGCTACTTGTTGAGAGTCGAGACATCCTCTATGTTTGTGTTGAGAGGGTCGCGTGCCACTCTTATCCCATCTACGGCCTCAATCCATAGGTTCCCTGTTGTAGAATCCTTGTGCTTTCTACTCGAACATTAGAAGAATCTGAAAGCCGTATTTGAAGCCGTATTTTGAAAGATGATATTTACTGTGTGAGCTGCAACTTCATGTGAGATTTATTTTAAGAGATGTGATGTATGTTCAGTGTTGCGACCTACCAAGAAGATATCTCAGTACTCAAAGCTGAGAATCCGTGCAAGATTATGCCGATTGAAATGAGAGCTCACTGAAGATTCATGACATCTTTAACTATGTGAAGGTAAAAAGTTGCATATTTTTTTGTTGTGTTGTCTCTGACCGTTGGAGACTGCATAAAACCTAAAGTTTACCCTAATTTTGTGCATGGAGTTTGAGTGGAAAATTTTGCAACATTTTCATCTATGTATGAGCGGTGAATGATGTGGATGTTGCGTATGAGCCCATGACTGCTGTGATTGTTCTGTATGAGTCATGAATGAATGGTGTAGTGTACATTGTGTGAAGTGCTTTTGATTCTCTTCCTAGTGAATTGCTGCTATTTCCTCCCTTGAACTGAAGTTGCTAAGTATCCACTCTAAGTTTGAAGCTGCATATGAGACCATGAAGGACCATGGAAGCTGAGAAGACTGTCGCGTTGAAGAATAGGAGTTGAGGATTAAGGCTTGACCTCCTCTTCTGTGTATTGCTGCAAGCTACATTGCCATGTCAATGTTGAGTTCTGATTGCTACAACATAAGAGTTACAGACTACAACTAGATCGTGAAGTGTGTTGTTGGAGTTGCGACCTGCTCCTTTGCGTTGGTGAGAGATTGTTTTCTACTAGTTTGAAAGCCATTGAAAGCATATTTAAAGTTGGTATTGTAGGCTTGAGAGGATTAAGTTTGTATTTCAAAGTTTGTATGACAATAGTAGAGACATTGACATTGACGGTAAAGCTTGAGGAAGGTGGTAGAGACTTAGACCTGCACCTTTACTCTTTCTTCTTTTTTCTCCTATTGTTTTAGTTGCAAGATTCAATCACAAAAGATGCAATCTATAACATCTGTAGTTGGTGCCACTCTCACTGGAAAAGACACTTATCCAGAATGGTGGAGGAAGATCAAATCTGCCTTCATCTACAATGACCTTTGGGACGGTATTTGCGAAGGCACCACAATAGAGACAAAAACTGGAGGGCCCATAACCAGAGACCCAGGACCTCCAGAATCCGAGAAAGAGAAGGCCATTTGGAAAACAAAAGACAAGAAAGATTTAGCGGTAATCACTGCCACAGTCAGTGAAGAGGTGAGCCAGCACATATTGCCTGCAAAATCATGTTTTGAAGCACTAAAAACGTTAAAAGATCTGTATGATTCACACTCTAAAATGGAATTTATTCAACTAATGCTAAAACTATTCAGTTTAGAAGTAAAATACAATGATCCCATGTTACTTTCCTCTGAAATCAAAGCTATCATGCACAAGATTCAAGCCACTGGTATGAAACCAGATCTTCCCCTTGCAACATTTGTAAAATATTTGTATCCTTCTCACTCCAACTATCTTGAGTCGTTGCAAGCAAGTGACAAGTTCAAATCACTGACATTTGACACTCTGGTAGAGAAGATAGCTGACAGAGAGAAAGCTTTTGGTAAGAAGACAACCGAGCATTCTGGAGAATCACTTTGCTTTCCTCAAAAAGCAAAGAACCACACCAAAGACCAATCCAATGATCATCCCAAAGGAGAAAGCAGCAAGAGAGGCAGAGGAAGAAGAAACTTCAGAGGTAGAGGAGGCAAAAACAACTCTAGCAAAAGATCATATTTGAAGTGCAAGCGTTGTGGAAAGATTGGACACACAGGAGATCGATGTTGGGCTTTGTGGGACTCCATCAAAGACAAACATAACCAGAAGAAAGATGACAATAAGAACCAAGATGCTAGTAAATATTCAGATTCTGCTCATTGTATTGTTGCACATTGTAATCTTGGTATTAATGAAATGACTTCACTTTCATCTTACACAGATTGTTGGCTACTTGATATTGATGCAACATCACACATGACTTTTAGAAAATACTAT
>LPNX010899290.1:218298-272187 GCA_001517045.1 Pseudotsuga menziesii | reverse complement strand
TGACCAGTCCATTGAGAGACAGCTTGATCATTTGGAAAAATATCCTCATCCAAAGAAATATTCTGAAAATGAATATGAAATTCCAAACCTTGAAGGGGGTTCCTATTCTGGATCAACCTTTGGAATTTCCATATGAAGCACCAACTCCCCCGCATGAAGAAGTTCCTGCTACTTCACCTAAACAAGAGATTCAACTAGATGATGTGATTGAGAGACTTGGAAGACTCAACCTTGAACGAAATGAAGCACCGCCAGCTGATCAACCAGGACCATCACGGAAGATTCCTAAATGGGCCACAAAGACAATTGAAAGTGTCCATCCGGATGAAGTTGGAAAGACGAGAACGAGAAGTTCAAAAAGACATGAAGATGGAGGAGAAGCAGATAATTCAGGTGATGACATGGATGTATCATTTGATTGTGAATTTAATTTATCTGCTAACTTTGAACCAACTTCCTTTGAAGAAGCTTCTACTCGAGTTGAGTGGAAAGAAGCTATGCATAATGAGTATGATGCACTCATGAAGAATGGAACTTGGAATCTGGTTGACCCTCCAGTTGGAACCAAACCAATTGGCTGCAAGTGGGTGTACAAGAACAAATACAGATCAGATGGCTCACTTGACAAGCACAAAGCGAGGCTTGTAGCAAAAGGCTATGCACAGAAGGAAGGAATTGAATATGAAAAAATATTTTCTCCTACAGCAAAATGGGCTACCATCCGTACCTTACTCTCTTTAGCTGCTCAGAATGGGTGGAAAGTTCATCAGATGGATGTGAAGACTGCTTTCTTGAATGGAGACTTGAAAGAGAATGTCTTCATGTCTCAGCCAGAATGCTTTGTTGTGAAAGGAAAAGAACAAAAGGTATGCAATCTTTTCAAATCCTTGTATGGCCTAAAACAAGCGCTTCGCGCATGGTATGAAAAATTAACCGAGCATATTTTGAAGTTAAATTTCGAACATTTTGATCTTGATGATGCAACACTGTTTATAAAGAAAGTTGGAAGATCTGTTGTGTATCTTGTGGTGTACGTAGATGATCTTTTGATGACAGGGAACAATGAGAGCTATATAGCATCCATAAAGAAAGATTTGAAAAAGATCTTTGAAATGATAGATATAGGAAATCTCCACTATTACTTAGGAATTGAAGTCACTCAACATCCTAAGTACATATTCCTATCTCAGAAAAAATATGTTGGAGAACTACTAGACAAATTTTGCATGACAGAATGCAACCCTATCTCTACTCCAATGGAACAGAAAATGAAGCTCACATCAAGCGAAGGAAAAGAATTTGAGGATGTGACCAAGTATCGAAAACTTGTAGGAAGACTTATCTACCTTACAACAACTAGACCAGATATTTCTTATGTTGTTGGCATACTTTCAAGGTTCATGCATAAACCTTGTGAAGGACATTGGTCTGCTGCAAAAAGAGTTCTAAGATACTTGAAGGGGACTCAAGACATTGGACTCAAGTACTCTAAGGTGGATGACTTCAAACTTATTGGGTACTCAGGCTCATATTTTGATGGCGATAAGGAGACAGGAGTATCAACTTCTGGATACACTATGAGTCTTGGATTAGCAGCTGTCTCATGGAGATCACGCAAACAGTCAGTTCCGGCAGATTCAACAACAGAAGCAGAATATGTGGCTGCAGCTGAAGCAATGAAAGAAATAGTATGGCTCAGGAAGATACTTGAAGATTTGCAAGAAAAACAAGAGAAATCCACTCCATTATTGATCGACAATACTTCTGCAATCAAGCTGGCTAAGAATCCCAAATTCCATGATCGAACCAAACACATCAACACAAAGTATCATTTGATTCGACATCATGTAGAGGCCAAGACAGTCCATCTTCAACATTGTTCCACAAATTATCAAGTTGCAGACATCTTCACCAAAGCGCTTGGACGAGATAAGTTTGAAAGATTCAGAAACATGCTCGGACTTACTAACACCCCTTTGGATTAAGGGGGGGATTGTTGGAATATAATCCGTTGGGATTATATGTTATTGTAAATATTAGGAATATGAAGAGACTCTCGGATGTGTGATCCCAAGAGTCATCGTAGATGTATAAATAAAGGCATTCTATGGAGAAATAATAAGAATTCGGGAGTTATTCCACCTGACACCAAGGTTCTGTAATGGTCACGGAAAAATTATTTTCTGTGATTTATTAAAACACAATTTTTCACGTGTTTTGATTGGTTCCATATGGTATGACGTTAGTCTAGATTTTTTCAACTATAATCGAGTCATGCTCTTGTATAATTTTATGGATTATGGCACAATTTGCAAGCTTTTGTAATTTTATTCTATTCAATGGTTCAGAACGGTGTGAAGAGTCATGTAGGAGCTATAATCTGAACTAATTCGACTGATTATGTTGAAGCTTTGAACCTGAGACCTGTTTCTTCTTTAAAGAGACGTTTAATTTTGCTTAATAGTTAGTTTTACCTGGATTATGGCACAAATTACAAGCTTTTGTGATTTTATTCTATTATAGGTCTGAAACATTTTATAGAGTGCAAGCTTGTGTAATCTTATTCTATTTAATGGTCTAGAACAAAGTCCTCTATGAGCTATAATTTGAACTGATTTTGTCGAAACTTGAACGTGAGACCTCTTTCTCCTTTAAAGACGCATTTAATTTTGTTTTGATGGTCAGTTTTACGTGGATTATGGCACAATTTTCAAGCTTTTGTGTTTTTTTTTCTATTATGGGTCTAAAACATTTTGTAGAGTAGCCTAGGAGCTGCAATTATAATGACTGGGTACAATTCAACCTAAGACCTATTTCTCCTTTAAAGAAGCATTTTATATTATTTTAATGCTCACTTTTACATGAATTATAAAATACTTGGATTCTGGAACAATGTATAGTTCCCTGGGACTTATGGGCTATAATTTGAATCGACTCCAGGAAATCGACCCTCAAACCTCTTTCTTCTTTAAAGATACATTTGATACAAGTAATATTTTTCAACAACACTTCTATATTTCTTCCTCTGGCTACCCTCGAGATGAGTGAAACATTCACTCGAAATTCGTAAGCACAAAAATTGGTTATACAAATCATACACCAAAAAAAATGTTAACAGTATATATTCTTATAATAAAATTTACCTGAATCAGGGAACATGTTTTACGCTTTTGAAATCTTGTGCCATTTAACTGCCCTAAATAGTCTGTACCAGTGCCCTTAGAGGTATTTTTCTTTTTATTTATTTTTGGTTGTTGCAGGGATAATTGAATCTGCGATCTGTTCCTTTTTCAAAGCCACATTTAATTTCATTTGTATGGCCACTATTTCCTGAATTACAACACAATTTAAAAGCTTTTGTAGCTTAGAACCTGGACTAGGGATCTCCAAAAATAGACAATTGAAAAATCCACTATGCTCCCCACAACTATATGTGCATCGTGTAAACACAAAACAATAAAGCTTTTACATTTTTCTAAATATTGACTTCATCGAATTCATCGCATAACAAGGTTATTGATATTTTATTATCACTTCCCAAATCAACTTCAATAGAAGCACTAGTATTAATAGAGAGAGTATTGATAGCCTTTACAACAATTCGAAGCATGGCAGAAGATTTGCATACATCCCTAATTTTTCACCACCAATAGGACATATACATTGGGGGAAACATATTATAATTGCATCCCTTGCAAGAGATTTACTCTGAGAAATGCCCGCAGCTATCACAACAACACCAACATCACAGTATCAAACACCCATATTGAAAATGAATGCAAGTTTCTCAATTGCAGTACTTGTTTTAGCATGCAAGGACATATGTTGTTGTGGAGCATATAACAAGGTTACTGCGGTGGGTTTTTGCATTTTTATCAGTCTCTTTAAGATCGAATAGCAATAACAATGTCAGGGACATTGCCACCTCATGGATATTTTTTATATAAGTTTTGACACAAGAAAATGAAGACACATGTTCAATAATTTCCTTAAAAAAAGGAGATGTTTTTTAGTCTCCTTTTTTAGACTAAGTCTTTCCATAGCATTTCCTTCAACCGCTATTGCCTTTCATTAATCAACTTTGCTATAGTGATTTGTACCAATGCATTTATTTCCTATATGGACGTTGTATGGTTGGTATTCTATCTAATAACGTAGGACCTAGTCAAGTAGTTTAAAGATACTTTGTTTACTATTGTCTTGAAAAATACAAATGGAGGATAATCAGAACTTGACACTATAACTTTATCCATTAAAAAGTTACAAATCATAGATAATTGAGACACTTTTTTTTGTACCTTTTATTTGAATGTAGTTGTTGATCACGCATGAATTTGGCAGTCTTATTCTCTGTTTTTCCACCTCCTTTATGACTATCCTCTATATATCCATCCTCTACTAATGGGCATTGATCAAATTTTCATCATTATAAATCCTACTGCAATTTCTCTCCAACAATGACAAAAAAATATAACATAAGTTCACACATATTATTGAAATATTATAAACATTGGTATACAGTGATATTTAGCACAACATAACTAATAAATAGTAGATTGCAAATAATCCTTCATTACTCAATGATGTAGTCAGTTTCTGAGAAGCTTCAAAGGATCCAACATTCCAATATGTGATATTTCCCTTCCATTTGAGTGTGAGGTTACCAAAGATGGTTTGCAAGGATGGTTCCCACAATAGTTTAATATTGGTATTCCCTTTTTCTTGGTTGTGATTCTGTGGATTCTTACACAACGCTTATGCTTTTAGTATTCAAATATTGCAACTAAGTGATTGTTGATAGTGCTTGGAAAACTTCGCCACAAGCTAGTAAAAAATGTAGACAATGGCCAAAATTGGATAGACTCTAATACCAATCTTATAAACTAAATGTTTGAACACTAGAAAAATGTCCAATTTAAATATGATAAGATAAATAAACCCAGATAATTAAATATATTTAATAATGTATTGAATGAGGATACAATACAACCACCCATGATATTATAAATAACCTTGAATTTTCATGAGTGTAAATTGATATTGCTCGTGACCTTTTATGATTACTACTACTACTATGCAGTTTATGTACATGACAAAACCCTACTTGGAGCTCTCACATGTGTCTTTACGTTGTGACACATGTTGTTGTAGTTGTAACCTCGGAAGATATTCTGATGTATATTACAATTGTATATTGTTGTACCCCCATCGGGGATGTAATCATTGCGTATGGTCAATGAGGTAAACCCTTCGTTGTAAGTCGGGGCAATAGTACACAGGTCAAATAAAATAAAATGTATTTATGTGTATTATTAGGTAGGTCGGCCCCACAAGTAGCATGTTCGATCCAGTGGTCGAGTAAATCTCAACGAAAGAATATAAATAGGGAGGCGCCCTACTCATTTGTCACACATTTCACTTGCTCTCGAGAAGGTACAACTCTCCCTTCTTGTACTAGATAAATGTCAAAAAACATGAGCACCAGAAGGGTCACTCGACAATTCCCTTGTGAAAGAAATATCAATAATACTAATCACAAGAAGGGTCAACCACCCTTTCTTGTTGAACTTTGGTGTTGGCATTAATGTCAAGCAAGAAGAATCATGATGTCAAATAAAGAGACATGAGGAGTTGAAGCTTGTTGAACTCTAGTGTTGTCATTTATGTTAAACAAGAAGCATGATGATGTCAAGCAGAAAGCATGAAGACTTGAAGCCAGTTTGAAGAAATACATAGAAGATATCTATACATGTCTTAGGAATGTGCTAAACCCACCAAGTGATTGTACTCTAGTGCACAATACCCACCAATTAATGGTCCTATAATGCACAAATCCCACAAAGTTGGTAATGATACAAAAGCATACATCCATGAAAGAATAAGAAGCTTGGTTGAAAAGATAGAAGGGGTATCACTGACTCAAAGGAGACCCAACTTGTGGAAACACCATTTGATCAAGAATAATATAAATAAGAGAGAGATGCAAATATTGTTGTAAGGTTGGAAGTGTGCAAGATGTAGAATTTTGGATTTCTAAGCTTCTATTTATTGGGGTATCAATGGTTCATTGATCCAAAAGAAATATGTAGTAGAGAGATTAATGCACAAAGTAGTAAAGTAGAGTAGCAAACAATGTACAAATCAAAGGAGTGTACAGAATTGAGAAGTACAAAGAAGATATACAATTAAAGTACAAGCATTTTGTGTTGCAATTGCATATTGAGGTAACATATTCTAGAAATCATAGATAACAAATCATGGAAATGAAAAATCGCAGATTGTGAAAATCGCAAATAGAATATCATGGAAATAATAAATCGTGGATCATAGAAATTGATATAAAGATAGTGTGACAAAAGTACATTTATTTCAATGAGGCAAGAAGGGGCAAGGACGGGGAGTTGGATCTCCCTTCCAATTGAACCTGGAGAACGAGGGTGGCAAAACAGGGAAAGGATAGGAGAGTGTAGTCTCCTTTTAGATTGGTTTCTGAACACAACAAGTAGGTGTTTGCACAAAGGATTGGTGTCCTCTCAGGTTGGTGCCTAAACGCAACAAGTTGGTTCTTGCACAAAGGACTGTTGTCCTTACAGGTTTGTTCTTGTAATCAGCAAGTTGGTGCTAGTGTGGGATTGGTGTCCCAATCATAATAGTGTCTGAGTGAGTTGGTGCTCACTTCTTAGAGATTGTTGTATCCCATCTTTTTATGTAAACAGAAATTTTATATGTATATATATAAAGTTACTTTCCAAATTCTTTGTGGTATTTTATTGTTATGATTGAATTAAATTTTCTTCATAATTTTGTAAAGTTAGAAATTGGTTAAATCTGCACATGATATTGATTCATCCCCCCTTTCAGTATCATTAAGAATTCTAACAATTGGTATCATAGCGGTTTTCTTCAGGAACAATCTAATAGCTGGAAGATAGATCATTACGCGGATATCGATAAACATGAAGGGTGCTCTACAAACATATCACCAAAGTTTGATGGATCAAATTATACATTTTGGATTATAAGAATGGAGGTGAAATTGAAATCTCTTGGATTTGATGTCCGGAAATCAATTGAAAATGGTTACAATGTTCCCAAAACTACACTAGTCGAGGCAATTGAAAAAAATAAATATGAATGTAATGCAAGGGATAGGAATGCAAGACTATTTGGTTTAGCATACTCATATTTTCCCAGAGTCATGCAGTGCACATCAGTTAAAGAATTGTGGGACAAGGTTAAAAAATATATATGAAGGAGACGAGAAAGTCAAGAAGGCAAAGTTGAAGAGATATTCATGATAGTTTGAAACGCTAAAAGTCAGGGAAGAAGAAAACATTATGTCCTATCTTCTCTATGTTGATTAGGTTGTCAATGCTATCAAAGGTATTCGAGTACAAATTGTTGAAGAAGCAGTTGTGCAAAAGGTACTGAGAACTTTTCCAACTAGATTTGATTCCAAAGTGTCAGTCCTAGAAGACATAAGTGATTTGGATAAACTAACAAAGGACAGACTTCATGGGATTCTTATTGCAAATGAGATGAGGACCAAAAAATAGAATCCTTCTAGGAAAGAAGCAAATTTCAAATTCTCCAAGAAAACAAAATGTAACAAGCACAAGAAGAACACGAATTCATTTGATAAATCAGATGAAGAGGAAGCAAAATATGTGAGGAAATTAAAAAGGGTTCATGGAAAATACAAAGGTAAGTTACCCTTCAAATTCATTGAATGTGGTAAAGTAAGTGATTTTGTTTCAAAATATCTTTACAAAGAAAGTAGAGATAATGATAGTAAATAAGAACTCAATCACAAAGGACAAAGGAAGACATGCTAGTAGAGAAGGGATGAAAATAGGAAGAAGTTCCTTAAACAAAGAAAGAGTATGCATTCTAAAGAAGACAACAGTTCATCTGAAGAATAAAATAGTGATGACAATCCAAGAGAAGTGCTCTTCAAGGAGATTTAGAAGAGATTGAAAATAAATATTCAGAAGAAAAGGATAAGTATTGTTCTTCTATTAAGGAAGAATCATCATGTGAGGAAGAATTTTCAAACAAGACACATGAGAGTCAATCAGATTCTACTATAGAAACCTTTAATAAGTATTTTTACAATGGAATTTGCACTTTACCTTCAAAATGATATGCTAAAAATGGATCATGCAATATTCTCGATATGATAAATAGTCAGGAAGAAAGTGAAGAAGAAACCTGCAAGTCTAAAGAAGAGGAAACTGGAGAAGTTAACTGGGAAGGTTAACTAATTAGTGCCTTGGAAAAAATGAAGAAATCAAGAAAGAATAATATTTTTTTACAGGAACAATTGTTAAAGTGTGAAGAAAAAATAAAGGAGACAAAATCTATTTAACAACCATTAGAAAATCATATGAGTAAAAGGGTAAAAGAGCTTGAGAGATAATTAGACTACAAACTAGATCTAATCAAGAAGCTCAAAGAAATGAATTATGTATTGAAGTGTCACTAGAAGAAACAAAACAAGAAAATGAGCTGCTAATGGAACACCTTTAGAAAATTTATATAAAGATAAGTCACTTAAAAGGAGAACTGGCTGAAATAAGAAAATAAAATCAGTCTTTGAAAAATTGAAGATAGTTCAAGAATGCAATATTTGACTACACAAATCCAAAATTAAGGTGACAAGGTTTGTTCTTATGCAGAAATCGAAGCCAAATTTAATAACAACAAATCAATCTTGGATAAGATATTGAGCAGTTAGAATTCACCGGAAGACAAATATGGTCTTAGCTATGATAGAACAGTTGAAAAATTCTACAACAACGTTCCATGAACAATCAACAAGATATAAATCAAATAAGGATTGAGAAGGAAATAAATGTGTCATCAAAGCAAGACCAATCCAAGTATGAAAATTCCCTAAATTTTTCTTGTTATGATAGAAACAAAGGTTCAATAGATTGAAATGCTTAAGGTGTAATTACAATGGACATGTTGCAAAATATTGTCATACCACAAGATGTTATGCTTGTGATGGATTTGGGCATAAGGCACAAAATTGTCAAAGAAAAGTAGAACATTTAGAAAGAAATATTCGATATAACATCAACAGTTAAAATTTGATGAAAAGGGGAAACAACCTTGTGTGATATCAAAAAGGGAACGCACACTAAAAAATGGAAAAAGAAAATTTCACATAGATGTGTTGTTAAAGTAAATAATATAAGTATTTCTCAAGCAGCAAACGGTTGATGCTTATCTTGCTAAGCTCTAAAGTTTTGAATGAAATTCCTTGAATCCAATGTGTTATATATGAAGAATTGCTTTAATTATTGAATAATGACGCACAAAAATACATTTGTATTAAATTGATATTTATATAAAAGTGTAGTCGTTACAGGAGGGGGTTATATGTTCAAAATTGGCCATAAGTGGAAAACAATGTCGTTGCATGGGACAATATACCTATAACAACATTCATCCTCTTGGAATATGAAGTTGTACCATTTGGTAAGACATTGAATTATCAATCACAATATGCACACAGTATGTATAATACAACAAACTTGCATTCCATCAATAGTCAAAACTTGTATTACATTCAAAAGTTTGTTGCAATACATATATTGAAAAGACCTCTGACACAAAAGTTCAAGATACTAACAAAGTATATATATATATTTATATTTATATTTATATTTATATTTATATTTAAGCATCGTTGTCACAAAATTCCAATAGTGACAGTAATAGATTTGGCAATATCATTAATTACAAAATTGTGATTTACAAAGAAACTATTGATCAAAACCCGCCAATCATAGACACAATTTAGCGTTAAGAGAAGATTTTGTATCAGAAACAGTACCGTTGGGAATTCATTGAAGATGCTACAAAAAATATAGGATGTTCTCTTGTTGTTTATCAAATTGATCCATACGGTTCTTTGTAATGAAAGGCAGAAATCAGGGTTACTAATCTATGCAATAAAGCTTCAGATAACTAGTTGACAGGTGGGAAATGTTTATTAGTAAAAATGAAGGAATGAATTGGGATTTGCAGGTGAAACCAAAATACATAGGATATTGAATTTTTATATTCCTAAGCACCTAGATTTTGGGCCCTTTTAGTTTTTGAACATCATCCATGCTGAATTCTACTACCAGGATTCCTTGGAGTCCCAACCGATGCAAACCGAAATCTTTACAAGACGTCTCCAGGGAACCAAAGGCTAAGAGGAACTTAGGAGGGTTATAGAAATATGTTTGGGAAGTTAAATTCATATTTATTTGGTTTATAACAGGTCTGAATAGTACAAAATAATCCTAAGGGTCGCAATAGGAAAACTATTCACTAAGACTATTGAACATGCTAAATTTTTGAGGTTTTCAAACACAGGAAGGGATACTCTAATATTTCATTTATGAAATGGAATATAATAATCAGCATATTATTAAATTTTTAGGACATAAAATAAATAAAATGGATATGTTTAGACTGACTATTTAATTTAAACAAGAAAACTAGCTCATTTTTCATTGAAATCTAGTCAAGGTGTGAAAAATATTGATGAAACTTAACTAAACCAGTTCATAATGATATGAAAATTTCAAAGAAATTAAATTACATCATAATGGATCAGTGAGGGTCGAAATTAATCTCACCAAAATCTCATAGATAGCCTCTTATAGCAAAAAAACCCCATAGAATGGCTTTTGAGGTAGGAAATTACATAGAATCGAAACTAGAGCCTTCCAAACATTGTCAGTGGGATGAAAGTGATATAAAACTGATATTAAATGTAATGCTGGACATCATTACATGAAATATATAAGGATGGGGTCTAAATTCACATTACAATGCTTCAAAATTTGTCAGAATGACATAGAATGCATATGAAGAAGAGAGAAAAGTGAATATCACTGAAGGGAAACCTCCAAACTCTACTGGATGATCTCGAAATTAGCTGAAGAAGACATCAGGACCTGGAAAAAAACTCTATCAATGGCTGCACCAGCTTCATGAACAAGAAAGAAAGAGAGTGCTAAGGGGCACATCTCCCAAAGCTAGTTGAGGCACATCACTCAACCATTGAGTAGCAGAGCTCTCAAGACATACCTAAAATGACCAAAAGTTATGATATTCATGTGATATCATTATTTTATAGCAATATTAGGCTTCAATGTTGAATTAGATCCATAGGTGTGCCTTCATGAATGAATGGAGAAACTTGCCCACTTTCCTTCTTTTGCCCTTGCATAACTTTTCATCTTTTTGGAAACAGTACCCCTATTGCTTTTGACATACTTGGCTTTACTGCTTTAGAAACTGCACCCTCCAACCTTTTTGACTAACTTGCCTCTTTATCTTTTAGAAATTGTGCTCTCCAAAATTTTCCTGCTTTTTATTCTAGCATCTTTTTTGCAGTTGCCTTCTTTTGTCCTATATTTCCTCTTCTGACTGAATTGGCATGCTCCTATATTTTTTCTTGAGTTCTTTCAGCATTTTCTTGATTGGATCTAAGTTTTTTCCTAGTTGACAACTCATGATCCACTTGGACCCATGTGCCCTCCTTGACACCTAATGTATGACTTAGCATAAAAAATATTAAAAACATCAAAATTATTAATTAAAAATTAGAACTTGCATCCTAATCTAGTATTTGCATTTTTATGATTATTTATTTACATTGTAACCCCTCCTAGGTTACAACCACTAGGGTTTAGAACACATATTATCATGGTCACTTGGGAGGGACATTACAGTCCTCCCTTCCCAAAATTTGCTTATCCTTGTGCAATTTAAGACTTGGATGTTGTAAAATTTGTTCCTCAAACTTCTTTCTCTGATCTGCAAAATATTATATTTATTAGATGACATCCTTAGTAGGCTTGAATCAGACATCTTTCATCATCAATTCATGAATAACCATGCTTATGATATAATCCCTATAATTTGATTTATCCAACCATGAATCGTATTTGACCCGCCTTGAAAATTTACCAAACCTTCTGAATGCAATTTGAAACAAGAATGATTATGCATGTGTAAACTTGTATTCCCATGAGAAATCTTATTTTGGGTTGTCCATAATGCTTGCGTTAACATTCAGTCCCGAAAACAATTTTCATGCACCCAGAGATTGGAAAAAAACATTGAACAAAAGATTACATACCGGTTCCTTACCCAATAATGCTCCTTTACACCATTGACAAGTGTTGCACCCCTTTTCTTTATACTTCAAGGCATCCAATTATTTACATGAAATCCACTCTTGTTTCCATACCATGACCCTTTATGATTCAAGATTAACCTTGAACCATTGTAGTCAATTTCAATTTCAAGCTTTCCCTTCTTAAGCAATGTTGGCACTTAGTCAGAACTTGTTCCTTATTCACCTCCAGGGATTTGATTGATAAAGGTATTTGATGTGGTTGAAACTTATTGGCATATCTTCTAACCACTATCAACATTTCAATTCCCTCCTTGGAAACATCCTCTTTAATCATGCATAGGGAAGTGAACACCTGTGAGATATTCTTAAAGACTCCTTTTTCTACTTGGGAAGACACATATGTTATGAAATAAAAGGAATCTCTACATGGCACATATATATTACCATGATCAATCCTAGTATAAAAATACAAAATATTTATCCTCCCAATTTCACACTCAAACAAACTGATATACAATGGTTTCTCTACCCAAGTAGATGGCATAGCTTCCAAACCAAGAGAATGCTTATACATCATCCTACCATGTACCATAATGTAGTAAAATGGAACCAATACAATCTTACCCAATTTATCGATGTATAATCTACATCATGTAAGAAAGTTAAGTCATAAGTGCATCAATCAATTCAATACTCTGGTCTAAAAGTTCCAAGTAGCCACATCGAACACCAGAGATGCTTCTTGCAGAACTTGTTCTTCCCCATGAACCTATTGATGACGATGAGGGTGGAAATGAATTTTGGGGAGGTACTCAACCTTATGCATATCATTCTTCTTGATAGGTGTCTCTATTCCCCATAGTTCCCTGTGCAATTCCTAACTGGAATAATTGAGACCAGGAATGATTCATGGGTACCAATTGAATTTTAAAATGGGGAAGTGTCTCCTAATCCCCTCTCTATATTGCTAAATGTCAAAGGAAAGAGTCTTGGAGAGACTCTCAATCCTCCACTCAAGAAAATAGTGATTCTATGCATCAATTAGTTTCCCACATAGGAAACTAAACCATTGTTCCACATTGATAGAATCCTGTAAGTGAAAGGTGATTTTCCCTCCTAGATCTCACCGATCATGTTGCATACTCTCATACTTTAATGCCATCAATAACAAACTGTCATTGGATGGAATTCTTAAATCCCATTTCTTTTGCAGCATTCCATAAAACCTTCTTATCAATCGATCTAGAGGTGCTTGGAACTCACCTTGTGCCAGTTTTCTTCTTGCATGCACAGATTTCTTCAACCTGCCATGAATGCAAGTTGGACTTTTCTTATAGGTTCATTCAAGATATTCCATGTAGTGGTAAACCCAATCCATGAGGACATGAGGATAGGAGATGTATGATGGCTTGATAATATTTCTTTGTTGATGCTCACATATCAAGGCATTGTCAAGTAGCACAAAAACTTCATTGCATAAACAAAGAAAAATTTTACCTCCCAAAGTATTCACTTCAATGGTGCATCTATCCACCCATTAAATGGATGAATAAGAACTTTTGTTTTTCGATATACATGGAATATGATCAGCCACATCTTTTGAAATGAAATCTATTTTCCACATAGGAAGCTTATGGGGTCCTTCTTCCAAAGCGTGCCTCAAGAAAAATTCTTTACAACTGTAGACAAGACTTGTGCATCCTGGGGTCTCAATCCCCACTATGTACTCACTTATCCAATCCTTGGACAAATAAGTGTATTTGCTTACATATCTGAATGATATATCCTCCTGAATTTAATTCTGCAAGGATACAAATGTTTGATCAATATATTCTATGGTATCTTCCTTCACCAACACTTGCAAATCTGAACTTTTCTCATGTTCATCCTCCACATCAGATTCCTCCATTATACCCAAAAAAGTTCCTTCCATGCAAAATGAAAGGTATGGAAAATTCAACTCCTTTTGAAGTTGATAGGTATGTAACTTTGACTCTTGAAGAGCTCTTTGAGTGCTTTCCAAAGAACCATATGGAGCCTCCCATTCAGTACCAATCCTTTATGATTCATCTTCCTCCTTTCTAAGTGCATGATGGTAAATATTAGTCATTTCAAGGAGATGATTTCTATGTTATAGAATATTCATTTATTTTTCCTTCATCTTGTCTATTTCTTCCTTATGAGTTTCAAAATACCCAAATCAATCTTCTCCTTCCAACTCTCCTCCTGAAGCTTTCCAACAACATCTTGCCACCAAGGCATTGGTGTCAACAAAGTTCTTCATGGTTTGCATAAGATTATCTTTGTCCTCCTTTAGCGATCCACTAAAAATAAGATCATCCACCAAATTTTCTCCTTCTAATGGACGACACATAAGATCATCTTGCTTGTGGCATGGATCCACAACACAGATCTCATTCTCAACATACCGGCCAACTTTAGAATTTGTTGCAGAATCACTTCCAGGATATGAAGTGGAGGGTATCTCTGAAGGTTGCAATGAAATGTGACCTTTGAACAAATCAAGAAGTACATCATACCTTGGAATTTGATCTTCATCATATTCATGTAAGGACACTATGGTGACCTGCTCTTCCACCAAATTCTCGGGTTCACAACCAAATGGTGTGTCCTTGTCTTCTTCTTCATTATGAGGCTCAAGAGGTGAGTGTAAATATGATTTATAATATTATTTTGGTTCTGATCCAAAATATGTGTCACCACCCTTATATGAACCAACATCCTTAACAGTGATTTGGAAATCACCCACAAATAAGCCAGAAGTGCATTCATATTCACTTTCTTCTCCCATACAGTCACCTTGCAATGATTTACACTCCACCTCATGAATCTCTGTCTCTACTTCATTTCTATTCTCCTCCATGCAACTTGAGGCTTCTATACCTTGAATGGTACTCATGTAACAACTTTTAGAAGCTTTGTTTGAAGAAAAATCAAACAATCTGATATTGCTTGAATATGCAGATGGCTTTGATGAATCTTCAATTTTGATTCCTTCTTCTTCCTCTTTACTCAAAGAGGTGGAATAGTATGGTTCCTCTATGAGTGGTTTTATGCTCTTGCAACAATATTCATCAACATTATGTGGAAAAAATTCATACTTGAGACAGCCATACTCCTTGAAAGTCATGACTGCACCAATATCCTTTCCCAATGCTAGATACTCCTAGTAGCAATGGGGCATCTCTTCACATACTTCCATCAACTTTGTCAATTATTTCTTAACCATTGAAGGTTCAGCCCTAATCTCTTCTCTATATTATGGATAATAGAAATAATTATCCTCAATTCTTTGTGGGCCTCCAGCAACATAGAGGGTTTCTTCTTCATGATAATTTTCAAAGTCTTCTTCTATCACTGGTAGGAGCCTCATAGCGACAACTTGAATTAGTGATTTGTAATATTTCTTCACTGAGAGCTTAATTTCCATAAGAGTGGAGGAAATTTCACTAATACCACTGTAATGAACCTAAGGTGGAAAATTAGGCTCACTGACTCTATGAAATAAAGCTTCAGACAACTAGTTGACATGTGGTCAATTTTTATCAGTAAAAATGAAGGAATGAACTGGGATTTGCAGGTGAAACCAAAAGAAAAAGGAGGATATTGAATGTTCATATTCCTAAGCACCTGGATGTTGGGACCTCATAGGTTTTGAACATCATCGAGGATGAATTCTACTGCCAGGCTTCTGGGAGTCCCAACCGGTGCAAACTAAAATATTTACAAGCAGTCTCCAAGCAAACAAAGGATAAGTGGAAATTAGGAGGGTTCTAGAACTCTATTTGGGTTGTTAAATTAATCATTAGCAGGTTTATAATGGGTATGAACTGTATATTATAATCCCAATGGTCGCAATAGTAAATCTAGTCATTAGGACTATGTAGCACGTTGAACTTCTTAGGTTTTCAAACATAGGAAGGGAGACTCTAATATTTAATTTTTGACATGGAATATCATCATCAACATATTATTAAATGTTTAGAACAAAAAAGAAAGAAAATGGACATCTTTAGACTGAATATTTAACTTAAACTGGAAAACTAACTCATTTTTAATTGAAATTCAAGGAGGGTGTCAAAAATCTTGATGAAACTTAACTAAACCAGAGATGGATTCTTCAGTTGCATTAGTGTAAATAATGAAATATTTAGTGGAAAGCAGGGGTAGCTAATGCAGGGGATAATGAGACGGATTCTTTCATTTGATGGACTTCCTTAGCAGCAACTGTATCCCAACTAAAACTTTGGTCACTTTTCAGCATGTGGTGTATGGTTTTTACTATCTTTGTGAATTCAGGTACAAACCTTCGTACGAAGTTGATTTTTCCCATAAAGCTTTAGATGTCCTTTTTTTACTTAGGGGGATACAGGTAGTTCAGAATGATATGAAACTTTCACATACATTAAATTACATCATAATGGATTAGTGAGGATCGAAATGCATCTCACTGGAAGCTCAAAGATGCCCTCTTATAGCCAAAAAAACCCATAGAATGGATCCTAAGCTAGGAAATTACATAGAATCAAATATGGAGTCTTCCAAAACTTTTTGGCTACATGAAAGTGATCTGGACCTGATATTAAATTACATATTGGAGATCAAAAAATTAAATATATAAGGATGGGATCGAAATTCCCATTATAATGCTCCAAAATTTGTCAAAATAACATATAATGCATATAAGGAAGAGAGAAGAGTGAATATCACTAAAGGGGCACCTCCAAAGTCTACTAGATGATCTGGAATTAGGTAAAGAAGACATCAGGACCCGCGAAAAATATCCATTAATGGTTGCACCAACTTCATGAACAAGAAAGAACAAGAGTGTTGAGGGGCACATCCCCCAAAGCTATTTGAGGCACATCACTCAAACATTGAGTAGAAGAGCTCTCAAGACAAACTTCAAATGACCAAAATTTGTGATAGTGATGTGCTATCATTGCTTTATAACAATATTAGGCTCCAAGATCAAATTAGCTCCATAGGTGCGCCTTCATGAATGAATGGAGAAACTTGACCACTTTCATGATTTTGCCCTAACATATCTTTTCATCTTTTTGGAAACTACGCCCTCCTAGCTTTTTTACTGACTTGCCTCTTTCTCTTTTAGAAACTGTGCTCTCCAAAAGTTTCATGCTCGTTATTCTGACAACTTTTCTGCAGTTTCCTTCTTTTGTCCTAACTTTTCTCTTATGACTGAATTGGCAGGCTCCTATCTTTTTGCTTGAGTTATTTTGACATTTTCTTGATTAGCTCTAAGTTTCCTTTTTGGTTGACAACTCATGGTCCACTTGGACCCATGCACCATCCTTGACACCTAGTGCGTGACTTAGCATATAAATTATTAAAAACATCAAAATAATTAATTAAAAATTAGAACTTGCATCCTAGTTTGGTATTTGAATTTTTATGATTACTTATTTACAACATAACCCCTCCTATGTTAGAACCACTAGGGGTTAGAACACATACCATCATGGTCATTTGGGAGGGACATTAGTGTATTCTTCAGGATCACAATCTCATCTGCATGCTTTCGATTCACCTGTGATCGAGCATACAATTGTTGTCTATCAACTTCTTTATCATGAGACACCTAATTCTCCAATTTGTCATTAAAGTCTGCAAATTCTTGTCATTGAGACTTAATTGCCTCTAAAATTCCAACGATGGCTACATTAAACTATTGAGGAGAGTCGGCCATTGCAACAGAAGTACTAAACTAAGCTATGAAAACGATAGTCAAAATATTTTGCAACGGAAATGTCGCACAAAAAATGACAACCTGTGTGTTTTCCAAACATGGCGAATGGCTCATAAATAAGTTTGGAAATCATATGTCTACTTACGTCAAAATAAATTGAAAAGACATAAAAGTAAACTGCATTCAGGTGTGACAACGCACATAAATTGACATCCTTCATCGACTTAAATTCAAAATATTACACATGAGGAATAAAATCCCGATCATTGAATTATAATGACACTCGCATGCTTAAGTCTTAAATGATATGTCAAAGCCATGTGGAAGAATTACCGTACCGAGCATTTCAAATCAATATTGAACGCAACAAGGAATAATTTGAATTAGTAAATGCCCTTTCTATCACAAAGAAGAAATTGTCAAAAACTTGCTCTAGTTGAGTCTTTATGCCAAGCCAATCTAGGAATGGAAGTTAAACTTATATGGTAAACTTATCCTTGGTTTTATAACCTAAAAGTTTACTCTAATCAACAATATACTCCCTTAAATACTAAAGTCCCAAGCAACATAACACCCTCTTTTAATAAAAGCTTTTATTTTGTACATAAGGAAAATGAATTGATTTTTCTTTCAAAAATGTTCATTTCAATGAACGTATATAGTATGATGGAGATCTATTTTATGATAGCTTGGGCTTGCATCTAAGTGCAAGCTAATACATCTATAATAATGAAGTTTTGAAAATCAAAATAATCAATAATCAATTCTTAATAAAAAAATGAATTCCAATTATAACATAAAAATTACATTCCAAATAGCTTCTAACATTAATATTAAAATATACAATCCACGTATTACATTGCAATGATCAATGCACTTAATTAAAAATGAATCAATAACTTAAAAGTGACATTCTACCCATTAAATATACAATCCATTTAAAATAAAGTTGTACAATGTATTTATTCCATTAAAATGGTATGAAAAGTCAAAACAATTAAATTTCATGGCTGCTTCCTACAATAATAATTTAGGAAGCAAAGAAAACCCTCCAAATGAATGATGATTGCTCCCACAACTAAACCCAAAGAGAGACCAAATGGATGAAAAGTCAAATTAAATTTCATGGCTGCCTCCTAAAATAATAATTTAGGAAGTAAATGGAAACCTTCAAATGACCATATGATGATTGGTCCCACCACTAAACCGATAAATGTGATGATTAATACACGAATAACCCTCCAAGGTTCCACACCAAACCCTTTCTTACGTTACCCTTTTAGTTCTATTGTACCCTCTTATAAATATTGTATTGAAATTTTCCTCATTTTTCCAGACACAAAGGACTTTACATGAAATGTGGATGTATTTTATTTGTATATATACATAGCGAAGGGAAAGCCAGAAGAAGTAAGTTGGAGTTGGAGAAGGAAAAATAATGGGTAAACTTGTTTCCATGTGTTTTTGCTTTCTAATTGTATCAATTATTTATGTTATTGTAACATCAATGGCTCTTTACTCAACGGGAAGATGATTATGTTATGTTGCATGAAGATAAGGAATTGAAAGCATCATCCATGGACGTGGATACTCGTGAGAAAAGGGACGTGGATGGTCTTTTGTGCTTCAAGAAGGGCATCACATCCAATCCACGTGGATATCTGTCCAATTGGACTGTTGAGAACGAAGAAAATGTTTGCTCATGGGAAGGTATTTGGTGCAGGAAACGCACAAGAAGAATAGTTGTCATATAACTTCCTTCTTTACATTTGGAAGGTACCCTTTCACCATATCTGGGCAACCTCTCCTTGTTGAAATATTTGGACCTTTCTCATAATTCTTTTACAGGAACAATTCCACCAGACTTTGCTCAGCTTAAAGCGCCCTGATATCTTTTCCTAGGCTTTAACAACCTCTCAGGTTTTATTCCAGTTGAAGTTGTTTCCAATTTGAATAAGTTGAAGTACTTATATCTTTCTAGTAATATGCTTACTAGTAGCATACCTGAAGCTTTTGCCAATATGAGTAATCTAAGAATGCTTTCTCTCTTTGATAACCATCTCATCAACACAATTCCAAAATCCATAGGAATGCTTAAGTCCCTCGAGGTTTTTTTACTTGAGTCTAAATAATATTTATGGTGGTATTCCAAAGTTCATATGACAACTTCAATCCCTCGAGATGCTTAACTTAAGTTTAAACAATATTTCTGGTGTTATTCCTGATAGTCTCGGTGGTTTGGTTTCACTTAACATATTAGATATAAGTAATAACAATATTTGAGGGAGAATTCCGAATAGTATTCCACTTTCTTTGGAATATTTTTATGCTCACTCCAATCAGTTATATGGGGATTTTCCATCCATTTTGGTTAATGTTACTAGGTTAACATTATTGAATGTGTCCTACAACTACCTTAGTGGGCCTCTTCCATCATTTTTGGGTAAATTTAGTGGGTTATTTTCATTGGATTTGTCCTATAACAAGTTTAGTGGGGTTCTTCCATCATCTTTGGCAAATTGTACTTTGTTAGTGGCATTGCATGTGTCCCATAATTCACTTAGTGGAGATTTGAATATAGACTTTCCACTTCATTTGACCTACTTCACTGCTCATTCCAATCACTTATTTAGTATTCTTCCATTAGTTTTTGTCAATTCTACTGAATTTTTGCTATTGGATCTAAGAGAAAATAGATTGATAGGTGAGTTTCCTATACACTTCCTCGATTGATAACAAATCTCACCAACTTGCAAGTGTTGGATTTATCCAATAATAAATTTAGTGGAAGAATACCATCTAATCTTGAAGGCCTCAGAGGATTTGAGGTAAAAAAAGATTATATTGATACACTCTATTATGAACTAAGGATTGAGATAAAAGGAAGTGTGTATAATTTTCCATATGTGTTGTTGAAAAATACAATACTTGATTTGTCTAGCAATAATTTTATGGGAGAAATACCTGCAAACATGGGTAGTCTAAGCAGTTTGAGATTGTTAAATTTATCTAGGAATCAATTGGATGGAGAAATACCCGTCACTCTTAGTAACATATCTACTTTGGAGCAGTTGGACTTGTCCAAAAATAATCTAAGTGGATGTATTCCTCAAGAGCTCTCTCAATTATATTTTTTGGCATTTCTCAATGTTTCATCCAACATTCTTTATGGGCCAATCCCAATTGGCAAACAATTTAACACATTCAATGAACCTTCAATATTTCAGAGAAATAAATGCTTATGTGGAGATCCTTTGCAACCATGTAAGCATCAAAATGGAAACACAACGAGGGATGATAACATTAAGAATAATGTTAAAGAAGGATGGTTGAGGTGTGTGGATGAGAAGATGCCACTGATAGCAATGGAAATGAGATTGAGTATTGGGTTTGGGGGAGTTGTTGTTATCTTCATTGCATGGGAGAAAGCTAGAAAATGAGTGGTGCCTCCAAGCAAACGCCACTTTTATGAAGTGCATCGATATCTTAAATAAGAGACACTTAAACTTATATTATATATCATGAAAAATAAATTTATTAAGAATCATATTGTATGTTTTTATGAAATAAAGAGTTTTAATGCAGAAATATGATCAACATACATAATTCATTATTATATATTGTATATATAAATATATTTTTTTAATTATTATATTTGGTCTATTACAAAGAAAATCAATAAAAATATGATCATACAAAAACTATAATTTATAATTTAATATTAAAATATAGTTATATACAAAATTTAAAAATTAATAACATGGTTACATTACGATTCAAGATGTAAAATGTCATTTAAAACACACTCTCTACGCACATGTTTGAAATATATATAACCTCTTTTTTATGTTTGTGTTTGTTGGACCACTCATAAACAATATGGTGATAAAACCTTCATCACTTTTTCAATAAAAAATCTAATGTTTTCTTCTAAAATATTATTATTATTATTTGAATTTGTTTATTTATATTTATTTTAATTTGAATATATAATTTTTTAATTGTTCAAAAACTTTTAATTGCTCAAAATTTATTGACGTGATTAAACAAAATGCCATTGAGAAAAAAAAAAATTCAAAAATATTCATATTCTACTCAATGCTTGATTTTCGAAGAAAATATAATTTTTACACCTCGAACACAATAATGTCAACCATTATAAATTCAATTAATTCTACAGGCTACAACATTAGTTTCACTGTTACTCCTTTTGATTTTTATGCTTCAATGCCTAAACTTGAATTCAAGTTTATTCTAACTTTCCATGATTCTAAAGTAAACCTTGGTTGCACTTGTAGCATGGTTAGGCGATAATGGCAATTTTTTATGAGTATGACAAAACTCTAAAAAATAATTTAAAACATTATGTTTGATTTTAATCTTCTCTACGTGTGTGGTATGCAATGGTGATGGAGGCTCAATGAAAATCCTTCATCTTATTCTCAACCTATTGCAATAATATGTTTGATAGAAGACAACAATATGGTGCTCTTAGTTTTCAGTGTCATTCTTAGTGACCTACATAGATGAAGAGAAAAATATGTTAGACATACACTCTTAAAGTGATATGGGATGTTATATTCCATGCAAATAATCATGTTAGTTTCACTTTCACCACTTTTGAATTTGAAGTCAATTGGTGTGTAGTGCTTTGGTATAGAAGTGAGAGATGTTAATGTAATGTTTTTTTTAATATTAATAACAAAATATAAGAAATTTTAGTTTGTTACGCATATGGAAAAAATATATAGATACTATTTTATTAAGATAAATGGATTAGTTCTACATAAAGAAGTTTTAAACCCGAAGACTCCTTGTGTAAGGTCATCGATTCAAAATTTAATGGATAGTAACTTTAAAAAAAAGTTTTAAACCCGAAGAGAAGAACCCCATAAACATTATATAAGGAGCTTGCATAGCATAGAAAAACAGTCCTTATGATTAGGCATAATTTATTATGACATTGTGAAATGCATTTATGTATAAATGAGAAATGAGATTTTAAGAACACAAATGTACACAGATACATGCCACACAACCCTCACTTGAATTGTCTCACAAAAAAGGGATACTTACAAGGTATTGGCATGCTAAATGTTGGTTTCAAGTCCCTTCAAAGAGTCCTTGAAATATTCCCTCTATGCTTCACCCATTGCCATTATACTACATATATTCCCCTTATCTTTGAAATCTTTTGTAAGAAAAATTAATACCTGCCAAGTCCCCTCAATACCAACGGATTTTCCAACCTTATCTTCCCATGGAAACCAAAACAAATATCCCTTACGGCCTATCAAAGTCCTCCTAATAAGATATTTCATTCCATATTTTGTTGCACCCAAAATCCCTAATACCCACCACCATCTTCATTTTTTTGCTAAAAAATGCTTTAAGGACAATTTGCATAGACACGTGAGATAAAATCCACAAGAGAATTGATCAAACCACTCATGGACACACACCTACAATAATAAAAGGTACACATACCTCTATTGCATCGAGAGTATAGAGGTGCATTTACATCTCAATATGATAAAGATCTTCTCACAATTGTCACATGGGTACCACTTATACTTGCTTCAAACAATATATATAATGCTTATAACAAATTATAGTAATATAATATGTTATCTAAATATATATACAAAATGAAATAAAAATATATCTATATTTTTGAAAGAGATAAATTTGATATGTACCCATAATATAAAACTATTGAAACTACCCTTGCTTATGATGTATTTCTAATCTTGGAAAATAACCTTGATTGGCTAAGAGTTCATCTTCCTCGGATGTAAGGAAATAGGTTAATGACCCAACACTTAGAGTTATTTGGCAAGAGTAGAATTTTTTTTCCTATGTGAAACATCAATGAGTTATTTCATGTGGCTAGGTTTTGTCTCCACGTGATGATATTGTTTCATGCTAGACTCTGAAGATTGTATCATTAGAAGCTAGGTTGATAGCTTTATTGTATGTTTTTTCCTACTTTGGAAAAAAAACAACAAGGAAAACACATTTTAATATAGGTTTTTTGTGGAAGTTTTAGTATTACAAGATTAAGAAAAATATTAAAAAAAAAAACCTAGTTAAAACCTTCTATGTTAATAACAAAGGCTTTAATGGCTTTTCATAACTAAAAAATTTGGGCAATTAAAGGTTCTAGTGAAGGATTCTTCATCGATGCACTTATATCACTATTGTGTATCCGTGCCCATTTTATGTAGTATGCAATGGTGCACTACATATTGATATGCATAGGGGATTAAAAAATACCTATACTAAGAACGATGAGTATGATATATTTTTTAAGCCTTTGTGCATATTTAGATATAACACACCATGGTACTTCTATCAATGATATACACCTTTATGAACACATATGATGTGCATTGATGATTTAAAAATATATATTATGCACTAGTGTGTATTATATCTCTTATGAAGTCTCAAAGATTATATCATCTTGCACATTATAATTTCTTGTAAAAGTAACACTTGTAGTGATGACAACTATAATGATATCATTGAAGGAATAAATTCTTTATATTGTGTTGTCGCTAGGAGTACTAGTTCTTTTATTACAATTTATCACATTAGTGTGAAATACCCATTTAAATGCACTAGTGAGCAAGTAGGTATAAGCCACACCATTGAGATCAAATTAATATAATGCAACAATGTGTTTGAATGCTAACTTTTCCACCTTGCAGGTATGTAGATGTAACCTTTTTAACCAAGATTTCAATTAATTACAAATAATTTTTTTAATAATACTATTAATTTTTATATTTTAATTACTGTGTTTGGATATAAACATTGCATTGATGTGTTGTATTATTTAAACTAATCATTTATTTCCATAAAAATGGCTATTTTTTCATATTAACAAAAAAGGGACACAACCAAACCATACGACCTGTAGATACAAGCTTGTTCCTTATAAGGTAAGCATTGGAGTTCTTATAGTTCTGAAACATATACAAACTACAAACTACAAAATAGTTGCATTAATCTCTAATCCATCTATTTATATAATCTCAACTCATATAAATATGATTAATCTTTCCTAGAAACAAAATACATTAAAATTTCATAGAAAAAAATTGAACAAAAGATTAGCCATATACACCTGAAGCCTTTGGCTTGTAATCTGGTTTAGAAAGAGAACAAAGAAAAGAGGAATCTCCACCATCAATCCTTACATTTTCATTTGAAATTTAAGGAATGGCCAATCCTAGCAGGTTTTTGTCCATTAAAAAACTGAAATTTAGACTCTTTCCAAAGCCTTGAATAGAATTATGTAGCACTGTTAATATTTTTTTCTGAGCCTCATACTCCCATTTCCAAAATTATATCTCAATTTCAACCATTATTAGTTTTTCATGGGTTGGTCATATATTTAGTCATTTATTTGGTCATTAACCGTCGCTATTTGGCCATTAATGGTCGTTATTTGATCATTAATTGTCATTGTTTAGTCATTTATTAACGTTGTTTGGTTGTACATTTAGTCATTTATTTAATCATTGATTGTTGTTAACTGGTCATTTATTTAGTCATTGATTTTTGTTAACCGATCATTTAACTAGTCATTGATTTATGTAGATAAGGAACAAAGAAATTGAACCACCAATCTCCTGCCTTTAAGGCAGTTCTCTTCCATTGAACTAGCACCCTTAAATAGAATCAAATTTCACACTAAAATATATCAGAAACCCTTACAAACATTAACACGCTATGATTCCAACTGTAACATAAAACATATCACAAACTCTTAGAAACCTTAACACACTAACACAAATGGTATCTATATGATATATACATGTGTTCTTTAGAATTAATGGTTTTGATCTTTCATTATGACATACTTTATAAACTTGATCGATTTGGATTTAAAAACATTGCATGCTCTAATTAGAGCAACCCAATGTTTGATGATGAATTCTTTCACTAAAACTCTTAAACTACCAATCACAATAAGTGGTTATGATCCATAGAGGCTTTTAATCAAGGATTTTTTCTTATTTACAAATTATTTAAGTCATTGTACCCCAATCACAAGCAAAGTTGAGTCCTCGAGCATCAAGAATCATAAAAAGATATAAAACCCTTCTCAAATCTTTTGATATTGCTGAAAAATAATAATTGAGGTAGCCACCGCTAGACCTCGACACATCAAGCATCAGGTGTAACATATTTCAAAATGAAGTAGTCACAAATCTTTGATATATTGATCCACCTCCTCACTAGACCTCGACACATCAAGCATCAAGTGTAACATATTTCAAAACAAAGTAGTCACAAATCTTTGATATATTGATCCACCTCTTGGATCATAAACAATCACAAATTAGAAGAAAAAAAACATACCCTAACCTCTCTTGCAATCCAAATTATTTTAAATATTATTAATTAAAGTTTTGGTAGTTCCTATAGTGATTCCTTTTTCTAACAAAATGTGTTATACATTCTTGAAAATACGTGATTCTAACATTATGGAGATTGCGGCAGCATGGGAATTGAAATTGATAGAATTATGCTGCTTAAAAAATGGATAATAAGAAGAAAAAATGCGCAATGTATCCCTTTAAAAAATTATGTACCTTTACTCTCTATTTAAAATATATAGACCTAATTTGCATGGATACAAATATATTGGTATCCAATAGATAATTTTTATGTCCCTGACATTTAGTATTCCCTTTAATATTATGTGAGGGACAATAGCAAGTCAAATTCTTATTATAATAGACCAAGTGTTGGAATATAATCCGTCGGGATTATACGTTATTGTAAATATTAGGAATATGAAGAGACTCTCAGATGTGTGATCCCAAGAGTCATCGTAGATGTATAAATAAAGGCATTCTATGGAGAAATAATAATAATTCAGGAGTTGTTCCACCTGACAGTGGTATTAGAGCTCCATAACTCCTACCTGCATGCCTGCCAGTCCACCTGCCATAACTCCTAGTTGTGTTTCAGTCCTGGCATTCTGCATGGATACAAATATATAGACCTAATTTGCATGGATACAAATATATTGGTATCCAATAGATAATTTTTATGTCCCTAACATTTAGTATTCCCTTTAATATTCCGTTAGGGACAATAGCAATTCAAATTCTTATTACAATAGATCAAGGTTCTGGAATGGTCGCGAGTAAATTATTTTTTGTGATTTATTAAAACACGATTTTTCACGTGTTTTGATTGGTTCCATATGGTATGACGTTAGTCTAGATTTTTGTGACTATAATCCAGTTGTGCTCTTGTATAATTTTATGGATTATGGCACAATTTGCAAGCTTTTGTAATTTTATTCTATTCAATGTTCCAGAACAGTGTGAAGAGTCATGTAGGAGCTATAATCTGAACTAATTCGACTGATTATGTCGAAGCTTTGAACCTGAGACCTGTTTCTTCTTTAAAGAGGCGTTTAATTTTGCTTAATAGTTAGTTTTACCTGGATTATGGCACAAATTACAAGCTTTTGTGATTTTATTCTATTATAGGTCGGAAACATTCTATAAAGTGCAAGCTTGTATAATCTTATTCTATTTAATAGTCTAGAACAAAGTCCTCTATGAGCTTTAATTTGAACTAATTTTGTCAAAACTTGAACATGAGACCTCTTTCTCCTTTAAAGACACATTTAATTTTGTTTTGATGGTCAGTTTTACGTGGATTATGGCACAATTTTCAAGCTTTTGTGTTTTTTTTCTATTATGGGTCTAAAACATTTTGTAGAGTAGCCTAGGAGCTGCAATTATAATGACTGGGTACAATTCAACCTAAGACCTATTTCTCCTTTAAAGAAGCATTTTATTTTATTTTTATGCTCACTTTTACATGAATTACAAAATACTTTGCAAGCTTTTCCCATTTACTGGTTTGGATTCTGGAACAATGTATAGTTCCCTGGGACTCGTGGGCTATAATTTGAATTGACTCCAGGAAATCGACCCTGACTCCAGGAAATAGACCCTCAAACCTCTTTCTTATTTAAAGATACATTTGATACAAGTAATATTTTTCAACAACACTTCTACCTTTTTTCCTTTGGCTACCCTCGAGATGAGTGAAACATTCACTCGAAATTCATAGGCACAAAAATTGGTTATACAAATCATACACCAGAAAAAATGTTGACAGTATATATTCTTATAATAAAATTTACTTGAATCAGGGAACATGTTGTACGCTTTTGAAATCTTGTGCCATTTAACTTCCCTAAATAGTCTGTACATTGCCCTTAGAGGTATTTTTCTTTTTATTTATTTTTGGTTGTTGCAGGGATAATTGAATCTGAGATCTGTTTCTTTTTCAAATCCACATTTAATTTCATTTGTATGGCCACTATTTCCTGAATTACAACATAATTTGCAAGCTTTTGTAGCTTAGATCTCCAGAAATAGACAATTTCAACATCCACTATTCTCCCCACAACTATATGTGCGTCGTGTAAACACAAAACAATAAAGTTTTATATTTTTCTAAATATTGACTTCGTCGAATTCATCGCGTAGCAAGGTTATTGATATTTTCTTATCACTTCCCAAATCAACTTCAATAGAAGCACTGGTATTAATAGAGAGAGTATGGATAGCCTTTTGAACAACAATTCGAAGCATGGCAGAAGATTTGCATACGTCCCTACTTTTCACCACTAATAGGACATATACAGTTGGGGAAACATATTATAATTGCATCGCTTGCAAGAGATTTACTCTGAGAAACGCCCGCAACTATCACAACAACACCAACATCACAGTATCCAACACCCATATTGAAAATGAATGCAAGTTTCTCAGTTGCAGTACTTGTTTTAGCATGCAAGGCCATATGTTGTTGTGGAGCATATAACAAGGCTATGCGGTGGGTTTTGGCATTTTTATCAGTCTCTTTAAGATCGAATAGCAACAACAATGTCAGGGACATTGCCACCTCGTGGATATTTTTTATATAAGTTTTGACACAATACAATTAAGACACATGCTCAATACTGTCCTTAAAAAAAGGAGATGTTTTTTTAGTCTCCTTTTTTTTAGACTAAGTCTTTCCATGGAATTTCCTTCAACTGTTATTTCCTTTCATTAATCAACTTCGCTATAGTGAGTTGTACCAACACATTTGTTTCATATTTCCATGATCGAATTTTTCACTATGGGCGTTGTATGGTTGGTATTCTATCTAATAACGTAGGACCTAGTCAAGTAGTTTAAAGATACTTTGTTTACTATTGTCTTGAAAAATACAAATGGAGGATAATCAGAACTTGACACTATAACTTTATCCATTAAAAAGTTACAAATTATAGATAATTGAGACACTTTTTTTGTACCTTTTATTTGAATGTAGTTATTGATAACCCATGAATTTGGCAGTCTTATTCTCTGTTTTTCCACCTCATTTATGACTATCCTCTATATGGCCATCCTCTACTGATGGGCATTGATCAAATTTTCATCATTATAAATCCTACTACGATTTATCTCCAACGATGACAAAAAAATATAACGTAAGTTCACACATATTATTGAAAAATTATAAACATCGATATACAGTAATATTTAGCACAACATACCTAATAAATAGTAGATTGCAAATAATCCTTCATTACTCAATGATGTAGTCAATGTCTGAGAAGCTTCAAAGGATCCAACATTCCAATATGTGATATTTCCCTTCTATTTGAGTGTGAGGTTACCAAAGATGGTTTGCAAGGATGGTTCCCACAATAGTTTAATATTGGTATTCCCTTTTTCTTGGTTGTGATTCTGTGGATTGTTACACAACGCTTATGCTTTTAGTCTTCAAATCTTGCAACTGGGTGATTGTTGATAGTGCTTGGAAAACTTCGCCACAAGCTAGTAAAAAAATGTAGACGATGGCCAAAATTGGATAGACTCTAATACCAATCTTATAAACTAAATGTTTGAACACTAGAAAAATGTCCAATTTAAATATGATAAGATAAATAAACCCAGATAATTAAATATATTTAATAATGTATTGAATGAGGATACAATACAACCAACCATGATATTATAAATAACCTTGAATTGTCATGAGTGTAAGTTGATATTGCTCGTGACCTTTTATGATTACTACTACTACTATGCAGTTTATGTACATGACAAAACCCTACTTGGAGCTCTCACAGGTGTCTTTAAGTTGTGACACATGTTGTTGTAGTTGTAACTTTAGAAGATATTATGCTATATATTACTATTGTATATCGTTGTACCCGCATCGGGGAAGTAATCATTGCGTATGGTCAATGAGGTAAACCCTCCGTTGTAATTCAGGGCAATAATACACAGGTCAAATAAAGTAAAATGTATTTATGTGTATTATTAGGTAGGTCGGCCCCACAAGTAACCTGTCTGATCCAGTGGTTGAGTTAATAACTCAACGAAAGAATATAAATAGGGAGGCGCCCTACTCATTTGTCACGCACTTCACTTGCTCTCGAGAAGGTGCAACTCTCCCTTGTTATACTAGATAAATGTCAAAAAATGTGAGCACCAGAAGGGTCGCTCAACAATTCCCTCAAGAAAGAAATATCAATAATACTAATCACAAGAAGGGTCGACCACCCTTTCCTGTTGAACTTTGGTGTTGGCATTAATGTCAAGCAAGAAGAATCATGATGTCAAATAAAGAGGCATGAAGAGTTGAATCTTGTTGAACTCTAGTATTGTCATTGATGTTAAACAAGAAACATGATGATGTCATGCAGAAAGCATGAACACTTGAAGCCGGTTTGAAGAAATACATAGAAGATATCTATACATGTCTCAGAAATGTGCTAAACCCACCAAGTGATTGTACTCTAGTGCACACGACCCACCAAGTAATGATCCTATAATGCACAAATCCCACAAAGTTGGTAATGATACAAAGGCATACATCCACGAAAGAATAAAAATCTTGGTTGAAAAGATAGAAGGGGTATCACTAACTCAAAGGAGACCCAACTTGTGGAAACACCATTTGATCAAGAATAATTTAAATAAGAGAGACATGGAAATATTGATGTAAGGTTGGAAGTGTGCAAGATGTAGAATTTTGAATTTCTAAGCTTCTATTTATTGGGGTATCAATGGTTCATTGATCCAAAAGAAATATGTAGTAGAGAGCTTAATGCACAAAGTAGTAAAGTAGAGTAGCAAACAATGTACAAATCAAAGGAGTGTACAGAATTGAGAAGTACAAAGAAGATATACAGTTAAAGTACAAGCAGTTTGTGTTGCAATTGCATATTGAGGTAACATATTCTAGAAATCATAGATAACAAATCGTGGAAATGGAAAATCGCAGATTGTGAAAATCGCAAATAGAAGATCATGGAAATAATAAATCGCGGATCATAGAAATTGATATAAAGATAGTGTGACAAAAGTACATTTATTTCAGGGAGGCAAGAAGGGGCAAGGACGGGGAGTTGGAGCTCCCTTCCAATTGGACCTGGAGAACAAGAGTGGCAAAACAAGGAAAGGATAGGAGAGTGTAGTCTCCTTTTAGATTGGTTTCTGAACACAACAAGTAGGTTCTTGCACAAAGGATTGGTGTCCTCTCAAGTTGGTGCCTGAACGCAACAAGTTGGTGCTTGCACAAAGGACTAGTGTCCTTACAAGTTTGTTCTTGTAATCAACAAGTTGGTGCTAGTGTGGGATTGGTGTCCCAATCATAATAGTGTCTGAGTGAGATGGTGCTCACTTCTTAGAGATTGGTGTCTCCCATCTTTTAATGTAATTAGAAATTTTATATGTATATATATAAAGTTACTTTCCAAATTCTTTGTGGTATTTTATTGTTATGATTGAATTAAATTTTCTGCATAATTTTGTAAAGTTAGAAATTGGTTAAATTTGCACATGATATTGATTCATCCCCCCTTTCAGTATCATTAAGAATTCTAACAATTGGTATCATAGTGGTTTTCTTCAGGAACAATCTAATAGCTGGAAGATAGATCATTACGCGAATATCGATAAACATGAAGGACGCTCTACAAACATATTGCCAAGGTTTGATGGATCAAATTATACATTCTGGATTATAAGAATGGAGGTGAAATTGAAATCTCTTGGATTTGATGTCTGGAAATCAATTGAAAATGGTTACAATGTTCCCAAAACTACACCAGTCGAGGCAATTGATAGAAAGGAATGTGAATGTAACGTAAGGGATGGGAATGCAAGACTATGTGGTTTAGCATACTCATATTTTCCCAGAGTCATGTAGTGCACATCAGCTAAAGAACTGTGGGACAAGGTTAAAAAATATATGAAGGAGACGAGAAAGTCAAGAAGGAAAAGTTGAAGAGATATTCTTGATAGTTTGAAACTCTAAAAATCAGGGAAGAAGAAAACATTACATTCTATCTTCTTTGTGTTGATGAGGTTTTCAATGCTATCAAAGGTATTCGAGTACAAATTGTTGAAGAAGCAGTTGTGCAAAAGGTACTGAGAACTTTGCCACCTAGATTTGATTCCAAAGTGTCAGTGTCCTAGAAGACATAAGTGACTTGGATAAACTAACAAAGGAAGAACTTCATGTGATTCTTATTGCGGATGAAATGAGGACCGAAAAATAGAATCCTTCTAGGAAAGAAGCAACTTTCAAATTCTCCAAGAAAACAAAATGCAGCAGGCACAAGAAGAACACGAATCCTTTTGATAAATCAAATGAAGAGGAAGCAAAATATGTGAGGAAATTAAAAAGGGTTCATGGAAAATACAAAGGTAAGTTACCCTTCAAATTCTTTGAATGTGGTAAAGTAAGTTATTTTGTTTCAAAATATATTTACAAAGAAAGTAGAGATAATGATAGTAAATAAGAACTCAATCACAAAGGACAAAGGAAGACATGCTAGTAGAGAAGGGATGAAAATAGGAAGAAGTTCCTTAAACAAAGAAAGAGTATGCATTCTAAAGAAGACAACAGTTCATCTGAAGAAGAAAATAGTGATGACAATTGTTAGGCAAAACATTGTCTTGAATAGTTTACCAGATATTTAATTAATGGCCGGGGTTTGTAAGCTTAGAGTTGCTACAAAATATATGCGAAGGAAAAAAGATTCCTAAGGTGTCATGGCAATATTTTAGCAAACATAAATAAAAAAGATCTTTTTAAACAAGAAGCAAAGACTTCTAAGAATTCGGCAATTTAAGAGGATTAAGCTAGAGGCCTAAACTAGTGTAGTGTTTAGTTATACTACTCTACTCTATACATCCTTGATGCAAATAAAAACAATATAACAAACTATCAACTTCGAAAACCAACTATACAAAAGAGGATTTATAGAATTACATCAACCAGAATATTGAACTAAGGATATACCTGGTAATTCAGACTCATTCCACTCTCCTGGATTGTTTTGGGGATAAGCATTCACAGTGACTGGGACAGGGATAGGAGGAGAGTCAAAGTGGCTTTCAAATGAGATATAGAATCTAAAGGGAATTAAGTCTAAATTTACCTCTACAAAGATATGTAAACGAAGGAATATCCAGTTGCAAGTGATGGTAAACATAGTTCCTTTATACCATAAACACTTATTAACAATGCAAAAGCAAAGACCTAACAAAGTAAACCTAATAATGATATAATTTCTTATTTAAGAACCATCTAATCTGAAAAGAACAACTCCTATCAATGACCAGTCAATATATCTACCAACTTTAAATCATATGTACAAAAATAGAATGAATTCAAGATAATATAATCATATGTTAAGAAAGCTTAAAGGATTAATAAATAAAATAATTTAATTACATACTTTGAAAAGAAGTATAATTATTATCTAACTATCCTTAATTGAAACCTGCTCAAAGAACTGAAGAAATAGACCTAAATTATGTGAATTATGCTAAGGACTGTATAAAAGACTGAATAACAGGTTGAAATGACAGTTTGTATAACGAAGAAAACATACTGTATGTATGACAGGTTGTATACATAAATACTTAAAACTTTGAAAAGTTAAATGATCTAATGATTTCGGATCAGCTGACCTATGCATGCACTTTAACAGATGTGAATACAGGAATTTAAATCTAGTTAACAACTGCTTCACATACAATTACGATTCATAACTCAAACCTATTCACCCTACAAGATAATATCATTCATAATTTAAAAGCATTACTATCTAATGTAATTTAAAAAGGGACTAAGGATTGAATAAATTCAGAGCATACTAAGAACTAACAGAATTAAAACTAACTATGATTACATCCTATAATACTGAAAGAAATCTATTCTATTAACATTGAATCAAATGATAAGCGAAATACATCAAAAAGAATTACAACCCAGTTTATATGCAAATGCATCAAAAGGAAATTGCAGTATAGTCTATATGGAAATGCATAAACAGAATTACAATTTAATATATATGCAAATGCATCAAAAAGAATGACAATCTAATCTATATGCAAAGGGATTACAATCTAATCTAATAAACTGGAACTGTAACAAAAGAATGACAGTCTAATCTATATGCAAAGGAATTACAATCTAATCTAATAAACTGGAACTGTAACAAAAGAATGGTAGTCTAATCTATATGCAACCGGTTTCCAAATTGAAACGAAAGACTACATAAGCATCATAACTTTAAAATGAAATCTAAGCTATAAGCATCATAAGACTAGAAATGAAATCTAAGCTACAGAAACAATATAAACAATTGCAGAAATGAAACTACATAAAATATATGTTAATTTATGAAGAAGGGAAAGAGACTATATGAAAATAAAAACTCTAATTGGCAGGGGGCCCTCCCAGCAAACAAAGTTACAACCTACTACACGTTAATGGAGCACAATCGGGAACAGTATGACAGAGTTTTCCATAAAAATAAACAGACTGAATTTACATAAACTGGCTGAGCTAAAAACTACTTCTTCTTCTCTAACTCTCCCCCCGCATACAAGCGTTCTCATATATATAGTTTTTAGATAGCGAGCAAGTCGACCCTTTAGTGGTCGACTGCTCTTCTAAGATAAGTCAACCATTATTACAATTCATTGCTTTAACGCCAACACATAGTCGCTCTCCTTCTTTGTCGCGAGTTGGTTTCCATCGGCGTGAAGTGGCTCCCTTTTTCTATCATTGTGATATACACCGGCAATCTTCTAGAATGAGGCCCGTGCTAACACTTCAACAGGTGGACAGTCGACTGTTTCCAACTCACTCTATGCTTAAATTTTGGAGAATCAATCAGTCTGAATGCGCGGTTGGTTCGGTGAGCTATATGACGAGTTGGATATGTTATGCGTATATCTAGCCGAACGTGCATCTATGTGTAAACTTGCCCCAAAATGTATGTTCTACAATTAAGAATACATCTATTAGCAATTACATCAGTAAATTGTCAAATTCACTCATTAAAACAGTAAAATAACCAAGAATAAATCAGTCTAAAATAAATCCAAAATAAAGTCATACCTAAGCTAAATGGTAATCTGTATGATGCAAAGACGCCAAAATGACAACAAAATATATGTTAATACATAGGGTTTTACGCTCAAAAAGGGTAACAAAATGGGGCTCAACAACAATCCAAGAGAAGTGCTCTTCAAGGAAATTTAGAAGAGATTGAAAATAAATATTCAGAAGAAAAGGATAAGTATTGTTCTTCTATTAAGGAAGAATCATCATATGAGGAAGAATTTTCAAACAAGACACATGAGAGTCAATCAGATTCTACTATAGAAACCTTCAATAAGTATTTTTACAATGGAATTTGCACTTTACCTTCAAAATCCTATGCTAAAAATGGATCGTGCAATATTCTTGATATGATAAATAGTCAGGAAGAAAGTGAAGAAGAAACCTCCATGTCTAAAGAAGAGGAAACTGTAGAAGTTAACTGGGAAGGTGAACTAATTAGTGCCTTGGAAGAACTGAAGAAATCAAGAAAGAAGAATATTTTTTTACAAGAACAATTGTTAAAGTGTGAAGAACAAATCAAGGAAACAAAATCTATTCAACAACCATTAGAAAATCATATGAGTAAAAGGGTAAAATAACTTGAGAGATAATTAGACTACAAACTAGATAAAATCAAGAAGCTCAAAGAAATGAATTATGTATTGAAGTGTCACTAGAAGAAACAAAACAAGAAAATGAACTGCTAATGGAACATCTTGAGAAAAATGATATAAAGATAAGTCACTTAAAAGGAAAACTGGCTGAAATAAGAAAATAAAATCAGTCTTTGAAAAATCAAAGATAGTTCAAGAATGCAATATTAGACTACGAAAATCCAAAATTAAGGTGACAAGGTTTGTTCTGATGCAGAAATCGAAGCCAAATTTAATAACAACAAATCAATCTTGGAAAAGATATTGTGCAGTTAGAGGTCACCGGAAGAAAAATATGGTCTTAGCTATGATAGAACAGTTGAAAAATTCTACAACAACATTCTAGGAACAATCAACAAGATATAAATCAAATAGGGATTGAGAAGGAAATAAATGTGTCATCAAAGCAAGACCAATCCAAGTATGAAAATTCCCTAAATTTTTCTTGTTATGATAGTAAACAAAGGTTCAATAGATTGAAATGCTTAAGGTGCAATTACAATGGACATGTTGCAAAATATTGTCATACCACAAGATGTTATGCTTGTGATGGATTTGGGCATAAGGCACAAAATTGTCAAAGAAAAGTAGAACGATCAGAAAGAAATATTCAATATAACATAAACAGTAAAAATTTGATGAAAAGGGAAAACAACCTTGTGCAATATCAAAAAGGGCACGCGCACACTAAAAAATGGAAAAAGAAAATTTCACATAGATGTGTTGCTAAAGTAAATAATATAAGTATTTCTCAAGCAGCAAATGACTGATTCTTATCTTGCTAAGCTCTAAATTTTTGAATGAACTTTCTTGAATCCAATGTGGTATCTATGAAGAATTGCTTTAATTATTGAGTAATGACGCACAAAAATACATTTGTATTAAATTGATCTTTACATAAAAGTGTAGTTGTTACAAGAGGGGGTTATATGTTCAAAATTGGCCATAAGTGGCAAACAATGTTGTTGCATGGACAATATACATATAACAACATTCATTATCTTGGAATATGAAGTTGTACCATTTGGTGAGACATCAAATTATGAGTCACAATATGCACACAGTATGTATGATACAACAAACTTGCATACCATCAATAGTCAAAACTTGTATTACATTCAAAAGTTTGTTGCAATACATATATTGAAAAGACCTATGATGCAAAAGTTCCAAGATACTAACAAAGTGTGTGTGTGTATATATATATATATATATATATATATATATATATAAGCATCGTTGTCACAAAATTCCAATAGTGACAGTATTAGATTTGTCAATATCATTAATTACAAAATTGTGATTTACAAAGAAACTATTAATCAAAACCCGACAATCATAGACACAATTTAGCGTCAAGAGAAGATTTCCTATCAAAAACAGTGTCGTTGGGATATCATTAAAGATGCTACAAAAAAAATAGGATGTTCTCTTGTTCTTTATCAAATTGATTCATACGGTTCTTTGTAATGAAAGGCAGAAAATCAAGCTTACTAATCTATGTAATAAAGCTTCAGACAACTAGTTGACAGGTGGGAAATGTTTATCAGTAAAAATGAAGGAATGAATTGGGATTTGTAGGTGAAACCAAAATACAGAGGATATTGAATTTTTATACTCCTAATCACCTGGATGTTGGGCCCTTTTAGTTTTTGAACATCATCCAGGCTGAATTCTACTACCAGGATTCCTTGGAGTCCCAACCAATGCAAACTAAAATCTTTACAAGCCATCTCCAGGGAACCAAAGGCTAAGAGGAACTTAGGAGGGTTATAGAAATATTTTTGGGATTTTAAATTCATATTTATTTGGTTTATAACAGGTCTTAATAGTACAAAATAATCCTAAGGGTCGCAATAGGAAAAGTAGTCACTAAGACTATGCAACAAGCTGAATTTCTGAGGTTTTCAAACACAGGAAGGGAGACTCTAATATTTGATTTCTGAAATGGAATATAATAATAAGAATAATATTAAATTTTTAGGACATAAAATAAATAAAATTGATATGCTTAGACTGACTATTTAATTTAAACAAGAAAACTAGCTCATTTTTCATTGAAATCTAGTCAGGGTGTGAAAAATATTGATGAAACTTAACTAAACCAGTTCATAATGATATGAAACTTTCAAAGACATTAAATTACATCATAATGGATCAGTGAGGGTCGAAATTCATCTCACCAAAATCTCATATATAGCCTCTTATAGCAAAACAAAATGCCATAGAATGGCTTCTGAGGTAGGAAATTACATAGAATCGAAACTAGAGCCTTCCAAACATTGTCAGTGGGATCAAAGTGATATAAAACTGATATTAGATGGATTATTGGACATCATTACATGAAATATTTAAGGCTGGGGTCTAAATTCACATTACAATGCTCCAAAATTTGTCAAAATGACATAGAATGCATATGAGAAAGAGAGAAAAGTGAAAATCACTGAAGGGAAACCTCCAAACTCTACTAGATGACCTCAAAATTAGATGAAGAAGACATCATGACCCGTAAAAAAACTCTATCAATGTCTGCACCAAATTCATGAACAAGAAAGAAAAAGAGTGCTAAGGGGCACATCTCCCAAAGCTAGTTGAGGCACATCACTCAACCATTAAGTAGCAGAGCTCTCAAGACATACCTAAAATGACCAAAATTTGTGATATTGATGTGATATCATTATTTTATAGCAATATTATGCTTCAATTTCGAATTATATCCATAGGTGTGCCTTCATGAATGAATGGAGAAACTTGCCCACTTTCCTTCTTTTGCCTTGGTATAGCTTTTCATCTTTTTGGAAACTACACCCCTACTACTTTTAACATACTTGGATTTACTGCTTTAGAAACTGCGCCCTCCAACCTTTTTGACTAACTTGACTCTTTATCTTTTAGAAATTTTGCTCTCCAAAATTTTCCTGCTTTTTATTCTAGCATCTTTTTTGCAGTTGCCTTCTTTTGTCCTATATTTTCTCTTCTGACTGAATTGGTAGGCTCCTATATTTTTTCTTGAGTTCTTTCAGCATTTTCTTGATTGGACCTAATTTTTTTCTTGGTTAACAACTCATGCGCCCTCCTTGACACCTAGTGTATGACTTAGCATAAAAATTATTAAAAACATCAAAATTGTTAATTAAAAATTAGAACTTGCATCCTAATCTAGTATTTGCAATTTTATGATTATTTATTTACAACGTAACCCCTCCTAGGTTACAACCACTAGGGTTTATAACACATATCATCATGGTCACTTGGGAGGGACATTACAGTCCTCCCTTCCCAAAATTTGCTTATCCTCATGCAATTTCAAAATTGGATGTTGTAAAATCTGCTCCTCAACCTTCTTTCTATGATCTTCAAAATCTTATCTTTATTAGATGACATCCTTAGTAGGCTTGAATCAGACATCTTTCATCATCAATTCATGAATAACCATGTTTATGAGATAATCCCTATAATTTGATTTATCCAAACATGAATCGTATTTGACCTGCCTTGAAAATTTACCAAACCTTCTGAATGCAATTTGAAGCAAGAATGATTATGCATGTGTATACTTGTATTCCCATGATAAATCTGATTTTGGGTTGTCCATATGCTTGCTTTAACATTCCGTCCCGAACACAGTTTTCATGCACCCAGAGATTGGAAGAAAACATTGAACAAAAGATTACATATCGGTTCCTTACCCAATAATGCTCCTTTACACCATTGACAAGTGTTGAACCCCTTTTCTTTATACTTCAAGGCATCCAATTATTTACATGAAATCCACTCTTGTTTCCATACCATGACCCTTTATGATTCAAGATTGACCTTGAACCATTGTAGTCAATTTCAATTTCAAACTTTCCCTTCTTAAGCAATGTTGGATCTTAGACAAAACTTGTTCCTTATTCACCTCCAGGGATTTGATTGATAAAGGTATTTGATGTGGTTGAAACTTATTGGCATATCTTCTGACCACTATCATCATTTCAATGCCCTCTTTGGAAACATCCTCTTTAATCATGCATAGGGAAGTGAACACCTGTGAGATACTCTTGGAGACTCCTTTTTATACTTGGGAAGACACATGTGTTATCAAATAAAAGGAATCTCTACATGGTACATATATATTACCATGCTCAATCCTAGTATAAAAATGCAAAATATTTATCCCCCCAATTTCACACTCAAACAAACTGATATATAATGGTTTCTCTACCCAAGTAGATGGCATAACTTCCAAACCAAGAGAGTGCTTATACATCATTCTACCATGTACCATAATGTAGTAAAATGGAACCAATACAATCTTACCCAGGTTATTGATGTATGATCTACATCATGTAAGAAAGTGAAGTCATAAGTGCATCAATCAATTCAATGCTCTTGTCTAAAAGTTCCAAGTAGCCACATCGAACACCAGAAAATGCTTCTTGCGGAACTTGTTCTTCCCCATGAACCTATTGATGATGATGAGGGTGGAAATGAATTTTGGGGAGGTACTCAACCTTATGCATATCATTCTTCTTGATATGTGTCTCTGTTCCCCATAGTTCCCTGTGCAATTCCTAGTTGGAATAATTGAGACCAAGAATGATTCATGACTCCCAATTGAATCTCAAAATGGGGAAGTGTCTCCTAATCCCCTCTCTACAGTGCTAAATGTCAAAGGAAAGAGTCTTGCAGAGACTCTCAATCCTCCACTCAAGAAAAAAGTGATTCTATCCATCAATTAGTTTCTCATATAGGAAACTGAACCATTGTTCCACATTGATAGAATATTGTAAGTGAAAGGTGATTTTCCCTCCTAGATCCCACCGATCATGTTGCATACCATCTCATACTTTAATGCCAACAATAACACACTGTCATTGGATGGAATTCTTTGGTCCCATTTCTTTTGCAGCATTCCATAAAACCTTCTTATCAATGTATCTAGAAGTGCTTGGAACTCACCTTGTGCCAGTTTTATTCTTGCATGCACGGATTTCTTCAACCTGCCATGAATGCAAGTTGGACTTTTCTTACAGGTTCATTCGAGATCTTCCATGTAGTGGTAAACCCAATCCATGAGGACATGACGATAGGAGATGTATGATGGCTTCATAATATTTCTTTGTTGATGCTCACATGTCAATACATTGTCAAGTAGAACAAAAACTTCATTGCATAAACAAAGAAAAATTTTACCTCCCAAAGTATTCACTTCAATGGTGTATCTATCCACCCATTAAATGGATGAATAAGAACTTTTGTTTTTTGATATACATGGAATATGATCAGTCACATATTTTGAAATGAAATCTCTTTTCCACATAGCAAGCTTATGGGGTCCTTCTTCCAAAGCATGCCTCAAGAAAAATTCATTACAACTGCAGACAAGACTTGTGCATCCTTCGGTTTCAATTCCCACTATGTACTCACTTATCCAATCCTTGGACAAATAAGTGTATTTTCTTTCATATCTGAATAGTATATCCTCTTGAATTTACTTCTGCAAAGATACAATTGTTTGATCAATATATTCTATGGTATCTTCCTTCACCAACACTTGCAAATCTGAACTTTTCTCATGTTCATCCTCCACATCAGATTTCTCCATTATACCCAAAAAAGTTCCTTCCATGCAAAATGAAAGGTATGGAACATTCAACTCCTTTTGAAGTTGATAGGTCTACAACTTTGACTCTTGAAGATCTCTTTGAGTGCTTTCCAAAGAACCATATGCATCCTCCCATTCACTACCAATCCTTTATGCTTCGTCTTCCTCCTTTCTAAGTACATGACGGTAAATATTAGTCATTTCAAGGAGATGATTTCTATCTTATAGAATATTCATTTATTTTTCCTTCATCTTGTCTATTTCTTCCTTATGAGTTTTGAAATACCCAAAGCAAGCTTCTCCTTCCAACTCTCCTCCTGAAGCTTTCCAACAACATCTTGCTACCAAGGCATTGATGTCAACAAAGTTATTCATGGTTTGCATAAGATTATCTTTGTCCTCCTTTAGTGATCCACTAAAAATAAGATCATCCACCAAATTTTCTCCTTCTAATGGACAACACGTAAGATCATCTTGTTTGTGGCATGGATCCACAACACAGATCTCATTCTCAACATACCGACCAGCTTTAGAATTTGTTGCAAAATCACTTCCATGATATGAAGTGGAGGGTATCTATGAAGGTTGCAATGAAATGTGACCTTTGAACAAATCAGGAAGTACATCATACCTTGGAATTTCATCTTCATCATATTCATGTAAGGACATTATGGTGACCTGCTCTTCCACCAAATTCTCGGGTTCACAACCAAATGGTGTGGCCTTGTCTTCTTCTTCATTATGAGGCTCTATTAAATTAAGCACATAGATCTGTTGACAAACACACAACTCACAAGATAGAACACACAATTTACTCAGTTATTGAAGAATGAAACAGTGCAAAAATGGCTTGCAGTTGTGAATGCTTTTCATTAATCAAAGAGTAATTAGATAATAATTACAATGAAGTACAATGGCTTAAATAGCCACATGCAATTTGAATCCACATGAGGAAATTCAAATTGATTAGACTCTACTTGACTATAGGTAACTAAGACCTTGTCTAAATCACTATCGAAGGACTCAATAGTTAACTGACCTTGTCTAAACCATTATCGGAGTTCAACAAAGTTCTAAAACACAACTCAAGTGTCTACTTCAGTGTTGACTGAGGCTAACTGACTTTGGTAGGTGAGAAATGCGCCTCTCCTGCATGCAGCCATGCAAACTTAGAGCTAACTGAATGTAGAGGACTAGAACTGAATGTAACTGACTCCTAACTCAGCTTAACTAGTCACCTACTGAACTTAACTGACCTTGGTTGGTATCGGCACTCCTAGTGGCTCCTAAATTGTAGGGATTAGTCTAGGAGGCTCCTAAACTGATGCATGCAATTGCAATCAGTGCCAGTATGCCTCAATTAGTGTTCCCCACACTTTAGTAACTGGAATATGTGCCCCAATTAGGCCAAGTGGACCCAATGGTGCTAGTGACTAAAAATAGACTGGGTGGACTCCCGATTTAGACATGACTCCTGATTTAGACATATGACCAAATTGGACAAGGGAGGATTAATAATCCTAACACCCCCCCTGAATGCCAACTTGGACAATGTGTGGGCCCTGGTAACTAAGACCATAGGTCACCCATTACATCAAGTAAAGTAAAGTAACTGCTCAATACAAGGAGCTGGGGAAAAAACCACATGGGAAAAAATCCCCCCCTCTAATTAAGCAGGTAGAATCAGGATCAATCCAGTTTTTTTGTGCACGGGTATCCTGGGGCCTGGCATGTGAACCTCTCCATCATTATTTCTGAAGGAATATTCCTCTTTGGAAGAAGAATGATATGCTCAACTAAATCAGAAATATAGACAGTTGTCCGATGAAGACTAGACCCATGTAGAGCAACTGAAGTCAATTGATAAGTGAGAAAAGGTTCTTAAGGATTCATAACATGTGAGAAACACTCAAGAAACTGATATGTTGCAGACATGAATAGAAAACCATGAGTGGTAAAAACAGCCACGAGTGTTATGAGCAAGTGTCCAGGTGGATGCATAAAATATTCCTCTTTACCAGTTCTGTGAGAAGATGAGCATGCGATCAATGGTAGAGAAGAACTGGGACTGTTGAGAGAAAATGCTTGAGCTCCATAGTCTGATATAGATTCTGAAATAGCTATTGAATCACATAATAAAATATCAGCAACGTCATAAGAGGAAACTAACACCAAATCCCCAACAGCAATTTTGAGGAAGAATTGTGGTACTTGATTTTTCACACCGGAATTGGTGAGAGTAGCTACAAGCATGACTGAAAGATCCTGGATTTTAAAATTTGAACCAAATAATATCAGATCAGAAATTAAATCATATCTAAATAGGTTCACAACAGATCCAAAATTGTGAAATGAAATCAAATCCCCAGCAGCAGTTTTGTAGGAGACTTGCGGTACTTGTTTCTTCTCAAAATTGATGAGAACAGCTACAAACGGTACTGAAAGCTTATGAACCTAAAATTATGAACCAAGCAATATCAGATCAGATATAAATAAGATCATATCAGATCCAATAAGGTTCATATCATATCCAAAGAAATGGTCAACCGAGACGGTGGATGCGCAGCTTTCTTCTTCTTCAAAATTCTGAATTTTGGTTTATGCAATCCTGCAGGAATTTGCTGGAAGATATAGATCATGGGGAGCAAATGGATCGCTCCGTTAATCTGATATTTCTTCCAAAATATCCAAGGTATTACATATTTTCACACCAGCAGCAACATTAGAGAGAGAAAAATCAAATTTCTTTTCACTTTTGGAAGCAATTACTGGCAAATTTTGCACAGAATTCAAAGGAAAATCACCGGTGAATGTTTGCATGGAAGTGCAGAAGTATTTTTCTTCAATATCAGAGATTCGAATGTCTTCTTATGTTTCAGCCATATGAGGAGATGAGATATCAAAGATCTCATAAACTTTCGGAGCATCAAGAGAAGGAGTCACTGCAAGGAGACCGTCTTCAATTCGAATTGACTATGTAGAAGCTTATGCTTCTTCTTCATCTTGAACAACTTCATCAGAGAGAGTGGAGGCCAAGAATTTTGGATTTAGAATGCTTATGGTTCTGAATATTCTCTCCAAGGTGTTATTATGATCCTCATCAATCATTCCAAAGGTTATGTCCAATATTTTCCAGAGATCCTTTGGGTTTTTAACAGACATTTTGAGGTAGTGCATGCTACGAGAAATGGCCATATACATTGTTCCATAAGCTGCATCACATTCATTTATCCAGTCATCTTTTCTCTCAAAGGACTCTTCACCAAGTCCAATAGACACCTCATAGAGATCTTGTCTCTTCAGAGATGCAATCATCTTCATCTTCCATTCTAAATAGTTTGTGGATAGGTTGAGAAGAGGAATAGATGAATTCAGAATTGATGAAGCCATTCAAAGTTGCACCTGCAAAAACACAGAAGGGGCACCGTAAGGTCGACAACCTGCACATTTCAGGTTTTCATCACACCCAGCATAGTTGATCAAGATTGACCAACAATTCCTTAACTTGGGGTATTAAGTGGTAAACCTTCTGCTTCTGGTGCAGATTTGGAAGGAGCAATTTTGCTAAAAAATGATCCAGTAGGAGATCTGAGGAGGAGAAGTGCCTTGTCCACCGAGGCTCTGATGCCATATTAAATTGAGCACATAGATCTATGGACAAACACACAACTCATAAGATAGATCGCATAATTTACTCAGTTATTGAAGAATGAAACAGTGAAAAAATGGCTTGCAACTGTGAATGCTTTTCATTAATCTAAGAGTGATTAGATAATAATTAAAATGAAGTACAATGGCTTAAATAGCCACATGCAATTCAAATCCACATGAGGAAATTGAAATTGATTATACTCTACTTGACTATAGGTAACTAATACCTTGTCTAAATCAATGTCGGAGGACTCAATAGTTAACCGACCTTGTCTAAACCATTACCGAAGTTCAACGGAGTTCTAAAACACAACTCAACTGTCTACTTCAGTGTTAACTGAGGCTAACTGACTATGGTAGTTGAGAAATTCGCCTCTCCTGCATGCAGCCATGAAAACCTAGTGCTAACTGAATGTAGAGGACTAGAAATTAATGTAACTAACTCCTAACTCAGCTTGACTAGTCACCAACTCAACTCAACTGACTTTGGTTGGTATCGGCACTCCCAATGGCTCCAAAATTGTAGGGATTGGTCTAGGAGGCTCCTAAACTGATGCATGTAAGTGCAATCAGTGGAAGTAGACCTCAATTAGTGTTCCCCACACTTTAGTAATTGGAACATGTGCCCCAATTAGGCCAAGTGGACCCAATGGTGCTAGTGACTAAAAATAGACTGGGTGGACTCCTAATTTAGACATGACTCCTGATTTAGACATATGACCAAATTGGACAAGGGAGGATTAATAATCCTAACAAGATCAAGAGGTGACTGTAATTATGATTTATAATCTTATTTTGGTTCTGATCCAAAATATGTCTCACCACCCTTACATGAACCAACATCCTTAGCAGTGATTTGGAAATCACCCACAAAGAAGCTGGAAGTGCATTCATATTCACTTTCTTCTCCCATACAGTCACCTTGCAGTGACTTGCACTCCACCTCATGAATCTCTGTCTCTACTTCATTTCTATTCTCCTCCATGCAACTTGAGACTTATATACCTTGAATGGTAATCATGTAACAAATTTTAGAAGCTATGTTTGAAGAAAAATCAAACAATCTCATATTGCTTGAACATGCAGATGGCTTTAATGAATCTTCAATTTTGGTTCCTTCTTCTTCCTCTTTACTCAAAGAGGTGGAACAATATGGTTCCTCTATGGATGGTTTTATGCTCTTAGAACAATATTCATCAACATTATGGGGAAAAAATCCATACTTGAGATAGACATACTCCTTGAAAGTCATGACTGCACCAATATCCTTGCCCAATGCTAGATATTCCTAGTAGCAATGGGGCATCTCTTCACATACTTCCATCAACTTTGTCAATTATTTCTTAACCATTGAAGGTTCAGCCCTAATCTATTCTCTATATGATGGATAATAGAAATCATTATCCTCAATTCTTGGTAAGCCTCCATCAACATAGAGGGTTTCTTCTAATGTTCAAAGTCTTCTTCTATCACTGGTAGGAGCCTCATAGCTACAACTTGAATTAGTGATTTGTAATATTTATTCAATGAGAGATTAATTTCCATAGGAGTGGAGGAAAGTTCTCTAATACCACTGTAATGAACCTAAGGCAGAAAATTAGGCTCACTGACTCTATGCAATAAAGCTTCAGATAACTAGCTGACATGTGGTCAATTTTTATCAGTAAAAATGAAGGAATGAACTGGGATTTTCAGGTGAAACCAAAAGACAAAGGAGGATATTGAATGTTCATATTCCTAAGCACCTAGATGTTGGGACCTCTTAGGTTTTGAACATCATCCAGGATGAATTCTACTGCCAGGATTCTGGGAGTCCCAACCGGTGCAAACTAAAATATTTACAAGCAGTCTCCAAGCAAACAAAGGATAAGTGGAAATTAGGAGGGTTCTAGAACTCTATTTGGGCTGTTAAATTCATCATTAGAAGGTTTATAATAGGTATGAACTGTATATTATAATCCCAAGGGTCACAATAGGAAATCTAGTCATTAGGACTATGTAGCACGCTGAACTTCTTAGCTTTTCAAACATAGGAAGGGAGAATCTAATATTTAATTTTTGACATGGAATATCTTCATCAGCATATTATTAAATGTTTAGAACAAAAACGAAAGAAAATTGATATCTTTAGACTAACTATTTAACTTAAACTGGAAAACTAACTCATTTTTCATTGAAATCTAGGCAGGGTGTGAAAAATATTGATGAAACTTAACTAAACCAGAGATGGATTCTTCAGTTGCATTAGTGTAAATAATGAAATATTTAGTGGAAAACAGGGGTAGCTAATGCAGGGGATAATAAGACAGATTCCTTCATTTGATGGACATCCTTCGAAACAACTGTATCCCAACTAAAACTTTGGTCACTTTTTAGCATGTGGTGTATGGTTTTTACTATCTTTGTGAATTTAGGTACAAACCTTCGTATGGAGTTGATTTTTCCCATAAAGGTTTGGATGTCCTTTTTTTACTTGGGGGGATACAGGTAGTTCAGAATGATATGAAACTTTCACAGACATTAAATTACATCATAATGGATTAGTGAGGATCGAAATGCATCTCATTGGAAGCTCAAATATGCCCTCTTATAGCCGAAAAAAACCCATAGAATGGATCCTGAGCTAGGAAATTACATAGAATCGAATATGGATTCTTCCAAAACTTTCTAGCTACATGAAAGTGATCTGGACTTGGTATTAAATTGCATATTGGACATCAATTCATGAAATATATAAGGATGGGATCGAAATTCCCATTACAATGCTCCAAAATTTGTCAAAATAGCATATAAGGCATATAAGGAAGAGAGAAGAGTGAATGTCACTGAAGGGGCACCTCCAAACTCTACTAGATGATCTGTAAATTAGGTAAAGAAGACATCAGGACTCATGACAAATATCCATTAATGGTTGCACCAACTTCATGAACAAGAAAGAACAAGAGTGCTAAGGGGCACATCTCCCAAAGCTATTTGAGGCACATCACTCAAACATTGAGTAGAAGAGCTCTCAAGACAAACTTCAAATGACCAAAATTTGTGATAGTGATGTGCTATCATTGTTTTATAACAATATTAGGCTCCAAGGTCGAATTAGCTCCATAGGTGCGCCTTCATGAATGAATTGAGAAACTTGACCACTTTCATGCTTTTCCCCTGACATAGCTTTTCATCTTTTTGGAAACTGTGCCCCTATTGCTTTTGACAAATTTTCCTTTACTGCTTTAGAAACTGCGCCCTCCTGGATTTTTTACTGACTTGCCTCTTTCTCTTTTAAAAACTGTGCTCTCCAAAAGTTTCATGCTCATTATTCTAACAACTTTTATGCAGTTTCCTTCTTTTGTCCTAACTTTTCTCTTATGATTGAATTGGCAGGCTCCTATCTTTTTGCTTGAGTTATTTTGGCATTTTCTTGATTAGCTCTAAGTTTCCTTTTTTGTTGACAACTCATGGTCCACTTGGACCCATGCACCCTCCTTGACACCTAGTATGTGACTTAGCATACAAATTATTAAAAACATCAAAATTATTAATTAAAAATTAGAACTTGCATCCTAGTTTGGTATTTGCAATTTTATGATTACTTATTTACAACATAACCCCTCCTAGATTAGAACCACTAGGGGTTAGAACACATACCATCATGGTCATTTGGGAGGTACATTAGTGTATTCTTCGGGATCGCAATCTCATTTGCATGCTTTCGATTCACCTGCGATCGGGCATACAATTGTTGTATATCAACTTCTTTATCATGAGACACCTAATTCTCCAATTTGTCATTAAAGTCTGCAAATTCTTGTCATTGAGACTTAATTGCCTCTAAAAGTCCAACTATGGCTACATTAAACTATTGAGGGGAGTCGGGCATTGCAACATAAGTACTAAACTAAGCTATGAAAACGATAGTCAAAATCGTTTGCAACGGAAATGTCGCACAAAAAATGACAACCCGTGTGTTTGCCAAACATGGCGAATGGCTCATAAATAAGTTTGGAAATCATATGTCTGCGTACATCGAAATAAATTGAAAAGACATAAAAGTAAATTGCATTCAGGTATGACAACGCACATAAATTGACATCCTTCATCGACTTAAATTCAAAATATTACACATGAGGAATAAAATCCCGAGCATTGAATTACAATGACACTCGCATGCTTAAGTCTTAAATGATATGTCAAAGCCATGTGGAAGAATTACCATACCGAGCATTTCAAATCAGTATTGAATGCAACAAGGAATCATTTAAATTAGTAATTACCCTTTCTACCACGAAGATGAAATTGTCAAACACTTGCTATAGTTTTGTCCCTATACCAAGTCAGTCTAGAAATGAAATTTAAACTTATGTGGTAAACTTATCCTTGGTTTTGTAACCTAAAAGTCTACTCTACTAAACAATACGCTCCCTTGAGTACTAAAGTCCCAAGCAACATAACACCCTCTTTTAATAAAGCTTTTATTTTGTACATAAAAAATGAATTAATTTTCCAATAAAAAATGTTCATTTCAATGAACTTATATGGTATGATGGAAATCTATTTTATGATAGTTTGGGCTTGCATCTAAATGCAAGCTAATACATCTATAATAATGAAGTTTTGAAAATCAAAACAATGAATAATCAATTTTCTTAATTAAAAATGAATTCCAATTATAACATAAAAATTACATTCCGAATAGCTTCTAACATTAATATTAAATAATAGCTTCTAACATTAATATTAAAATATACAATCCATGTATCCCATTGCACTGGTCAATGCACTTAATTAAAAATGAATCAATAACTTAAGAGTGACAATCTACCCATTAAATATACAATCCATTTAAAATAAAGTTGTACAGTGTACTTATTCCATTAAATTAAATTAAATAAAGTTGTACAATGTATTTATTCCATTAAATTAAATTAAAGTTGTTCAATGTATTTTATTTCCTACAAAAATAATTTAGGAAGCAAAGAAAACCCTCCAAATGAATGATGATTGGTCCCACAACTAAACCCAATGATGAATGATGAAAAGTCAAATTAAATTTGATGGCTGCCTCCTAAAATAATAATTTAGGAAGTAATGGAAACCTTCAAATGACCATATGATGCTTGGTCCCACCACTAAACCGAGAAGTGTGATGATTAATACACGAATAATCCTCCAAAGTTCCACACCAAACCCTTTCTCACGTTACCCTTTTAGTTCTATTGTAGTGGAATTGCGTTATTGTATCTAAGTGGCACGGACAAATCTTATCAAATCATCTTTATGTGTTATTCACTCTTTTCTTTCTATGTTCCTGCCTTGCAATTATAGAGATGCAAGACTTTACATGGACGTATTATTGTATTGAATTTTTCCTTCATTTTTCCATACACAAAGGACTTTATTGTATTGAATTTTTCCTTCATTTTTCCATACACAAAGGACTTTACATGAAATGTGGATGTATTTTATTTGTATATATACATAGCGAAGGAAAGGCAGAAAGTATGTTGGAGTTGAGTTGGAGTTGGAGTTGGAAAAATGATGGGTAAGTTTGTTGCTATGTTTTTTGCTTTCTAATTGCATCAACTATTTATGTTATTGTAACACCAATGGCTCTTTACTCAACGAATTAGTCGGAAGATGATTATGTTATGTTGCATGAAGATAAAGAATTGAAAGCATCATCCATGGACGTGAATACTCGTGAGAAAAGGGACGTGGATGGTCTTATGTGCTTCAAGAAGGGCATCACATCCAATCCACGTGGATATCTGTCCAACTGGATTGCTGAGAACGAAGAAAATGTTTGCTTATGGGAGGGTATTTGGTGCAGGAAACACACAAGAAGAGTAGTTGTCATATACCTTCCTTCTTTACATTTGGAAGGTACCCTTTCACCATATCTGGGAAACCTCTCCTTGTTGAAATATTTGGACCTTTCTCATAATTCTTTTACAGGGACAATTCCACCAGACTTTGCTCGGCTTAAAGCGCTTCGATATCTTTTCCTAGGCTTTAACAACCTCTCGAGTTCTATTCCAGTTGAAGTTGTTTCCAATTTGAATAAGTTGAAGTACTTATATCTTTCTGGTAATATGCTTACTAGTAGCATACCTGAAGCCTTTGCCAATATGAGTAATCTAAGAATGCTTTCTCTCTTTGATAACCATCTCATCAAGCACAATTCCAAAATCCATAGGAAAGCTTAAGTCCCTCGAGTTTTTTTTTACTTGAGTCTAAATAATATTTATGGTGGTATTCCAAAGTTCATATGACAACTTCAATCCCTCGAGATGCTTAACTTAAGTTTAAACAATATTTCTGGTGTTATTCCTGATAGTCTGGGTGGTTTGGTTTCACTTAACATATTAGATATAAGTAATAACAATATTTGTGGGAGAATTCCGAATAATATTCCACTTTCTTTGGATGATTTTTATGCTCACTCCAATCAATTATATGGGGCTTTTCCATCCATTTTGGTTAATGTTACTAGGTTAACATTATTGGATGTGTCCTACAACTACCTTAGTGGGCCTCTTCCATCATTTTTGGGTAAGTTTAGTGGGTTATTTTCATTGGATGTGTCCTATAACAATTTTAGTGGGCTTCTTCCATCATCTTTGGCAAATTGTACTTTGTTAGTGGCGTTGCATGTGTCCCATAATTCACTTTGTGGAGATTTGAATATAGACTTTCCACTTCATTTGACCTACTTCACTGCTCATTCCAATCACTTCTTTAGTATTCTTCCATTAGTTTTTGTCAATTCTACTGAACTTTTGCTATTGGATCTAAGGGAAAATAGATTGATAGGTGAGTTTCCTATACACTTCCTTGATCGATAACAAATCTCACCAACTTGCAAGTGTTGGATTTATCCAATAATAAATTTAGTGGAAGAATACCATCTAATCTTGAAGGCCTCATAGGATTTGAGGTAAAAAAAGATTATATTGATACACTCTATTATGAACTAAGGATTGAGATAAAAGGAAGTGTGTATAATTTGCCATTTGTGTTGTTGACAAATACAATACTTGATTTGTCAAGCATAAATTTTATGGGAGAAATACCTACAAACATGGGTAGTCTAAGCAGTTTGAGATTGTTAAATTTATCTAGGAATCAATTGGATGGAGAAATACATGTCGCTCTTAGTAACATATCTACTTTGGAGCAGTTGGACTTGTCCAAAAATAATCTAAGTGGATGTATTCCTCAAGAGCTCTCTCAATTATATTTTTTGGCATTTCTCAATGTTTCATCCAACATTCTTTATGGGCCAATCCCAATTGGCAAACAATTTAACACATTCAATGAACCTTCAATATTTCAGAGGAATAAACGCTGATGTCGAGATCCTTTGCAACCATGCAAGCATCAAAAGGGAAACACAATGAGGGATGATAACAATAAGAGTAATGTTAAAGAAGGATGGTTGAGCTATGTGGATGAGAAGATGTCACTGATAGCAATGGAAATGTGATTGGGTATTGGGTTTGGGGGAGTTGTTGCTATCTTCATTGCATGGGAGAAAGTTAGAAATTGGGTGGTGCCCCCTAGCATACACCAATTTTATGGAGTGTATCAATTTCCTAAATAAGATGAACTTAAACTTATACAACATTTAATGAAAAATAAATTTGTTAAGAACTATATTGTATTTTTATGAAATAAACAGTTTTAATGCAAAAATATGACCAACATATATAATTCATGATTATTTTGTATGTAGAAATAAATTGAATATATAAATATGTTTTCTAATTATTATATTTTGTCTATTACAAAGAAAATCAATAAAAATCTATCATATAAAAAATATAGTTCATAATTTATATTAAAATATAGATATATACGAAATTTAAAAATTAATAACATGGTTACATTACAATTGAAGATGTAAAATGTCATTTAACACACTCTCTATGCACATGGTTTGAAATATGTATAAGCTCTTTTTATGTTTTTGTTTGTCGGGCCACTCATAAGCAATATGGTGATAAAACCTTCATCACTTAAAAAATTAATGTTTTCTTCTAAAATCTTTTTATTATTTTAATTTTTTTATTTGTCTTTGAATATGTTTTTTTTTGATTGCTCGAAATTTATTAACGTGATTAAACAAAGTGAAGAAAAAATTAAAAAATATTCATATTCTACTCATACCGAAGAAAATATATTTTTTAACTGAGGCATACCGAAGACAATAATGTCAAACAATTATAAATTCAATTAATTCTACATGTTACAACATTAATTTGTATGTTACTCCTTTTGATTTGTATGCTTCATTATCTAAACTTGAATTCTAACTTTCCATTATTCTAAATTAAACATTCGTTGCACTTGTGGCATGGTTAGGCGATAATGGCAATTTAAAACCTTAAAAAACATCTATTTCTATATTTTTACTGTGTAATTTTCACTATTGCTATTTGACATCCTCCATTGGAACTTGTTACAAATAGTGTTGAGAAACATTTCCATAGTTAAGAGGCAAGAAATGAAGTTTTGATTAGATCGATGGCCTTATATACATAGTATTTTTGGTTATCCATGTTTTATCAGGTGATATATTCTTACTAATTATACATTAATGGTAAGGAAGAATACATTAAAAAACATCTATTTCTATATTTTTACTATGTAATTTTCACTATTGCTATTTGAC
>LPNX010899290.1:135371-218151 GCA_001517045.1 Pseudotsuga menziesii | reverse complement strand
ATTCAACAGCCTTTGCAGCAAGAGTTTTTATATACCGAAAAACTAACATTCATTCTTTACTTGTTTATGGATTTTGCAATCCTGCAGATGCAAGATGTGAACAATGGTACATTGTTAAAGTAGACTCTTCAAAGGTTACCTTGGAAAATAGGGTAGATCTTCTTCAACGAGCTGAAGTTCGTGTGTGTGCTTTTGATATAGAGACAACCAAGCTTCCTTTGAAGTTCCCTGATGCTGAATATGACATGATAATGATGATTTCACACATGGTGGATGGGCAAGGCTATCTTATTAAAAATTGAGAGGTAAAAACACTTGGCATTGTTTTATGCCCATTGGTCAGCCTATCCTTTGTTTTGGGATTTCTTTCATCTATGTTTTGGGATTTTTATTGTTTGCATATTGATGTTGCATTGATTGTTATGAACATCGTTTCTCTTCTTTAGTTTTCCAATTCCTTTTCGTTTGTTTCCTAAGTGTGTAGGGGTGGGGCATTGAAGACTTGGAGTACACTCCAAAACCAGAATTTGAAGGAAATTTCAAAGTAGCAAATGTGCCAAATGAGGTATATCTGCCATTTACTGTTTACCCTAAGACTATAATTCTGAAAACAAGTATTGATCCCTTGGAAGTTTGCTATGTTTTCTAGACAGAGCTTCTTAGGCGATGGTTCAATCACATGCAAGAATTGAAGCCTAGGATTTATGTCACGTATAATGGAGATTTCTTTGATTGACCTTTCGTTGAACAACGGGCTAAGCACCATGGAATGAAAATGAGTGATGTATGTTAATTTTTTAATCTAATATACTAGCATCTTATGCTTGCTAACTGTTGCTGGATTTTTGCTCAGTTCTATGTTTAATTGGAAAAGGAGTTTATTATTTAGTGTATTACAATGAATGTATTGATCCACAGAGTGGACATCTCAGGGCCCCAATGTATACTGTGTTCTTGAATCCTTTATAAGTTTTTCTCTACCTCTTAAAATTCCTGCATTGTTTTGCAACCAAGGATAGGTTTTTGACCAACATTATAAATTTTGACCCCTCTATTATCTAGCCACTTCATTTAGCAAGAACAATCTGTGCTTACCTTGGTTGTTTGGAATTTGCAAGAGTGAAGTTAAATATCTATTGTACATTATTAATAATGATTTAAGGTAACATACTCTATTGTTTATTTGTCTCTTTGCTATATGAAGTGGTTATGTATTTGTAGGATTCAATCTTATTCTATATCCCTTCCTTGAGCAAAGCTAGAATATTCTAAAAGTATTGAATACCTCCTGGTCAGCAAGTTTATTTCTGTTATTGTTTTTTTTATCTTAGTTGTTTCCTTTGGTCCCCTCTGTTTAGAGACTCTATAGGTTCAGTGTCCTCCATCATCACTTATTAAGATTGGGGATGCAAAGCACTCTTTGCATGAGAGCTCTTTCTTATACAGGGAGAAACTTATGCAGATACTTATACAATTAGCACAATGCATATGAAGGATAAACACAATTATTTAGACCCATTTCATCTTAATCATGTTATAAAAATCCACCCTTTAGAACTGTAGTCAACTCAAAATGGAGGTCAGGGACACAGACAGTGTATGGGGACTGCTTCATTCCACTTCCCAACTAATAGTCTCACCCAGAGAAGCACTATATTGTGTTCAACTAGGAAAACTTTATTGCAAGCAACCTTTCTCCGACTCTCTTGAAAGCCAAGTCACATAGGCCATTTCTAAGTGGGTAAGTTGGGACATGCGGGCATGGGATTACGTGACCTTTGTACATGTGGTTCACACTACCTGAGTTACTTGGAGAAGTGTGTAGGCAGAAGTTGTGTTGTAATCACCTACCCTTAGCACATGTAATGTCTCTAGTTAAGGAACATTCTCTTAAAGTGTTCATGGATTGGTTAGATTGGACTTTGTCTTGTTAAGTGGTCCACTTATAGACCTAGTACAAGGTTTGCTTGTAATTACTCTCTTCCTTATTCCATAAATAGAAAGGAGGGTGCTTCTATTGAGGATATTGGGTTTTCTATTTTGTGAAAATTTAAGAGTAAAGTAGTTGTGATAACTATACGTGCAAGGATGAAATATATACTTGACATAGAATCCTCTAGTTTGCTACCAGGATTCCTTCAGTGGTCAAATTCTAGGCTGAAACCATGTGGTCGTAAGTGAAATCTTTGGTTTTTTTTTTTTAAATCCATCAACAGGCGTCGCTTTTTCGACGTTCTTCCGACACTCCAGTCAACCCATTCGACGGTCGTGCCATGACTTTGACGCTTCTACCCATCGAACGACCGACGGTTAAAGTGTCAGACTTCGTCGGAAGGCCGACTATTCTAGTGTCGGATTGCGTCGAATTTTCGACACTTCTGTCCATCAAACGGCCGACGCTGCAAGGGTCCGAGGACGTCGGATTTTTGACGGGTTATGCAATTTTGGTTGGCACTTCTGAAGGAAAAATGGTCGAATATGCAACACAATTGTCTGTCGGATCTTTGACCCACATTAGTAGACTGTCAAATATCTGACGTTACGCCACCGACTCCAAAAAAAAGTGTATGTGTCGAAAATGAGACAGAGAAGTGTCGAATTTCAGACATGTAAGGCGTCGGATTTTGGGTTGAAATTCTGTTGTGAACCTATTTTACAGTAATATCATTTACAAGAAAAAGTATAGATAACAAAGTATTCGAAACAGAAGTCAATTTAAAACCATGAGAACAGGAGAAACCTCCATATCTTAAGATTCAAAGTATGATATTACCAAGCCGTAAGGCTGTAATCCCTATTACAAGTTAAGAAAAAAAAAACTAAATACAAGTCACGACTTATAAGCCGGAGCTACCCAGCAACATGCAAGGGTTTTAACAACAAACTAAGTAATAACTTAAACAAAGCATCTAAACATTGGAGGAACCGAAGCCATACTTCCCTTCAAACTGTAACCCTTTTCCATTAACCTTTGCAAGCAAGGAAATGCCACGTTAAACCGGGGCTTACCCATTTTGGCCATGAAGTCAACCAGCGTTGGAGAGATTTCTTCCAAGCCCGTAACCAACTGTAACCTACTTCAACATGACCGAATGCATTTAGTTAGATACTTTATTTCTTGTACTAAACTGTAACTTGAATTTAAAATAATAGCAAGATAAAAACCTTTACCTGTAAGCAAATAAATATGGAGTCAAGGAGGTAACCAAAACAGTACGAGGACTACACATTGGAGAAACAGAACCCTTGTTCCAAACCTGTGACAGAGGTAGTGAGGTTCTTATTATAGTTTACACTAATGAAGGAGCAATCCACGAGCAGAGATAGGGGTAACACTATGCCCAGCTCTCTAAACAACTGACAGAGATAAGAAAACTACCCTCACGGTGTTCTTAAACTTCCAGAATGAAACCACGATTACAAGCAGTGAAATCTTAACTCTGCACAACGATATAGCACTATACTACTAATTTAAGGACTGTCATATGCTGAACCAGCAAGCCTCTCATGGCCCCAAAGAAAAACTAGACAGTGCAGAGCCAAATCCTCGAAGGAAATGACGAGGATAGGGTTTTCATGTGAGTTTATAAATCGACCATTGCATGGTGTAGGCTGCTCCACGTGCCCACCAAAATATTTAGTCAACAGTGGGTCGAACAATATAGCTTTTTCCTGGTTGACAACTCATGGTCCACTTGGACCCATGCGCCCTCCTTGACACCTAATGTATGACTTAGCATAAAAAATATTAAAAACATCAAAATTATTAATTAAAAATTAGAACTTTCATCCTAATCTAGTATTTGCATTTTTATGATTATTTATTTACATTGTAACCCCTCCTAGGTTACAACCACTAGGGTTTAGAACACATATCATCATGGTCACTTGGGAGGGACATTACAGTCCTCCCTTCCCAAAATTTCTCTATCCTCATGCAATTTAAGACTTGGATGTTGTAAAATCTGTTCCTCAAACTTCTTTCTCTGATGCAAAATCTTATCTTTATTAGATGACATCCTTGGTAGGCTTGAATCAGACATATTTCATCATCAATTCATGAATAACCATGCTTATGAGATAATCCCTATAATTTGATTTATCCAACCATGAATCGTATTTGACCCGCCTTGAAAATTTACCAAACCTTCTTAATGCAATTTGAAACAAGAATGATTATGCATGTGTAAACTTGTATTCCCATGAGAAATCTGATTTTGGATTGTCCATAGTTCTTGCTTTAACATTCAGTCCCGAACACAATTTTCATGCACCCAGAGATTGGAAAAAACCATTGAACAAAAGATTACATACCAGTTCCTTACCCAATAATGCTCCTTTACACCATTGACAAGTGTTGCACCCCTTTTCTTTATACTTCAAGGCATCCAATTATTTACATGAAATCGACTCTTGTTTCCATACCATGACCCTTTATGATTCAATATTAACCTTGAAACATTGTAGTCAATTTCAATTTCAAGCTTTCCCTTCTTAAGCAATGTTGGCTCTTAGTCAGAACTTGTTCCTTATTCACCTCCAGGGACTTGATTGATAAAGGTATTTGATGTGGTTGAAACTTATTGGCATATCTTCTGACCACTATCAACATTTCAATTCCCTCCTTGGAAACATCCTCTTTAATCATGCATAGGGAAGTGAACACCTGTGAGATACTCTTGGAGACTCCTTTTTCTACTTGGGAAGACACGTCTGTTATGAAATAAAAGGAATCTCTACATGGTACATATATATTACCATGATCAATCCTAGTATAAAAATACAAAATATTTATCCTCCCAATTTCACACTCAAACAAACTGATATACAATGGTTTCTCCACCCAAGTAGATGGCATAGCTTCCAAACCAAGAGAATGCTTATACATCATCCTACCATGTACCATAATGTAGTAAAATGAACCAATACAATCTTACCCAATTTATCGATGTATGATCTACATCATGTAAGAAAGTGAAGTCATAAGTGCATCAATCAATTCAATGCTCTGGTCTAAAAGTTCCAAGTAGCCACATCGAACACCAGAAATGCTTCTTGCAGAACTTGTTCTTCCCCGTGAACCTATTGATGATGATGAGGGTGGAAATGAATTTTGGGGAGGTACTCAACCTTATGCATATCGTTCTTCTTGATAGGTGTCTCTATTCCCCATAGTTCCCTGTGCAATTCCTAACTGGAATAATTGAGACCAGGAATGATTCATGGGTCCCAATTGAATCTCAAAATGGGGAAGTGTCTCCTAATCCCCTCTCTACATTGCTAAATGATCTGGAATTAGGTAAAGAAGACATCAGGACCCGCAAAAAATATCCATTAATGGTTGCACCAACTTCATGAACAAGAAAGAACAAGAGTGCTGAGGGGCACATCCCCCTAAGCTATTTGAGGCACATCACTCAAACATTGAGTAGAAGAGCTCTCAAGACAAACTTCAAATGACCAAAATTTGTGATAGTGATGTGCTATCATTGCTTTATAACAATAATAGGCTCCAAGGTCGAATTAGCTCCATAGGTGTGCCTTCATGAATAAATGGAGAAACTTGAACACTTTCATGCTTTTGCTCTGACATATCTTTTCATCTTTTTGGAAACTGCGCCCTCCTAGCTTTTTTACTAACTTGCCTCTTTCTCTTTTAGAAACAGTGCTCTCCAAAAGTTTCATGCTCGTTATTCTGACAACTTTTCTGCAGTTTCCTTCTTTTGTCCTAACTTTTCTCTTATGACTGAATTGGCAGGCTCCTATCTATTTGCTTGAGTTATTTTGACATTTTCTTGATTAGCTCTAAGTTTCCTTTTTGGTTGACAACTCATGGTCCACTTAGACCCATGCACCCTCCTTGACACCTAGTGCGTGACTTAGCATACAAATTATTAAAAACATCAAAATAATTAATTAAAAATTAGAACTTGCATCCTAGTTTGGTATTTGCATTTTTATGATTACTTATTTACAACATAACCCCTCCTATGTTAGAACCACTAGGGGTTAGAACACATACCATCATGGTCATTTGGGAGGGACATTAGTGTATTCTTCGGGATCACAATCTCATCTACATGCTTTCGATTCACCTACGATCGAGCATACAATTGTTGTCTATCAACTTCTTTATCATGAGACACCTAATTCTCCAATTTGTCATTAAAGTCTACAAATTCTTGTCATTGAGACTTAATTGCCTCTAAAAGTCCAACTATGGCTACATTAAACTATTGAGGAGAGTCGGCCATTGCAACAGAAGTACTAAACTAAGCTATGAAAACGATAGTCAAAATCTTTTGCAACAGAAATGTCACACAAAAAATGACAACCTGTGTGTTTGCCAAACATGGTGAATGGCTCATAAATAAGTTTGGAAATCATATGTCTGCGTACGTCGAAATAAATTGAAAAGACATAAAAGTAAATTGCATTCAGTTGTGACAACGCACATAAATTGACATCCTTCGTCGACTTAAATTCAAAATATTACACATGAGGAATAAAATCCCGAGCATTGAATTACAATGACACTCGCATGCTCAAGTCTTAAATGATATGTCAAAGCCATGTGGAAGAATTACCATACCAAGCATTTCAAATCAGTATTCAATGCAACAAGGAATCATTTAAATTAGTAAATGCCCTTTCTACCACAAAGATGAAATTGTCAAAAACTTTATATAGTTTTGTCCCTATACCAAGTCAGTCTAGAAATGAAATTTAAACTTATGTGATAAGCTTATCCTTGGTTTTGTAACCTAGAAGTCTACTCTGCTCAACAATACACTCCCTTGAGTACTAAAGTCCCAAGCAACATAACACCCTCTTTTAATAAAGCTTTTATTTTGTACATAAAAAAATGAATTAATTTTCCAATAAAAAATGTTCATTTCAATGAACTTATATGGTATGATGGAAATCTATTTTATGATAGTTTGGGCTTGCATCTAAATGCAAGCTAATACATCTATAATAATGAAGTTTTGAAAATCAAAACAATGAATAATCAATTTTCTTAATTAAAAATGAATTCCAATTATAACATAAAAATTACATTCCGAATAGCTTCTAACATTAATATTAAAATATGCCATCCATGTATCCCATTGCACTGATCAATGCACTTAATTAAAATGAATCAATAACTTAAAAGTGACATTCTACCCATTAAATATACAATCCATTTAAAATAAAGTTGTACAATGTACTTATTCCATTAAATTAAATTAAATAAAGTTGTACAATGTATTTATTCCATTAAATTAAATTAAAGTTGTACAATGTATGAAAAGTCAAAACAATTAAATTTCATGGCTGCTTCCTACAATAATAATTTAGGAAGCAAAGAAAACCCTCCCACAACTAAACCCAAAGAGAGACCAAACCCAACTAAACCCAAAGAGAGACCAAATGGATGAAAAGTCAAATTAAATTTCATGGCTGCCTACTAAAATAATAATTTAGGAAGCAATGGAAACCTTCAAATGACCATATGATGATTGGTCCCACCACTAAACCGAGAAGTGTGATGATTAATACACGAATAACCCTCCAAAGTTCCACACCAAACCCTTTCTCACGTTACCCTTTGAGTTCTATTGTAGTGGAATTGCGTTATTGTATCTAAGTGGCACGTACAAATCTTATCAAATCATCTTTATGTCTTATTCACTCTTTTCTTTCTATATTCCTGCCTTGCAATTATAGAGATGCAAGACTTTACATGGACGTATTATTCTCTCTTATAATTATTGTATTGAAATTTTCCTTCATTTTTTGCATACACAAAGGACTTTACATGAAATGTGGATGTATTTTATTTGTATATATACATAGCGAAGGAAAGGCAGAAGTAAGTTGGAGTTGGAGTTGGAAAAATGATGGGTAAGTTTGTTGCTATGTTTTTTGCTTTCTAATTGCATCAACTATTTATGTTATTGTAACACCAATGGCTCTTTACTCAACGAATCAATGGGAAGATGATTATGTTATGTTGCATGAAGATAAGGAATTGAAAGCATCATCCATGGACGTGAATACTCGTGAGAAAAGAGATGTGGATGGTCTTTTGTGCTTCAAGAAGGGCATCACATCCGATCCACGTGGATATCTGTCCAACTGGATTGTTGAGAACAAAGAAAATGTTTGCTCATGGGAGGGTATTTGGTGCAGGAAACACACAAGAAGAGTAGTTGTCATATACCTTCCTTCTTTACATTTGGAAGGTACCCTTTCACCATATCTGGGAAACCTCTCCTTGTTGAAATATTTGGACCTTTCTCATAATTCTTTTACAGGAACAATTCCACCAGACTTTGCTCAGCTTAAAGCGCTTCGATATCTTTTCCTAGGCTTTAACAACCTCTGGGGTTCTATTCCAGTTGAAGTTGTTTCCAATTTGAATAAGTTGAAGTACTTATATCTTTCTGGTAATATGCTTACTAGTAGCATACCTGAAGCCTTTGCCAATATGAGTAATCTAAGAATGCTTTCTCTCTTTGATAACCATCTCATCGGCACAATTCCAAAATCCATAGGAAACCTTAAGTCCCTCAAGTTTTTTTTACTTGAGTCTAAATAATATTTATGGTGGTATTCCAAAGTTCATATGACAACTTCAATCCCTCAAGATGCTTAACTTAAGTTTAAACAATATTTATGGTGTTATTCCTGATAGTCTGGGTGGTTTGGTTTCACTTAACATATTAGATATAAGTAATAACAATATTTGTGGGAGAATTCCGAATAGTATTCCACTTTCTTTGGAATATTTTTATGCTCACTCCAATCAGTTATATGGGGCTTTTCCATCCATTTTGGTTAATGTTACTAGGTTAACATTATTGGATGTGTCCTACAACTACCTTAGTGGGCCTCTTCCATCATTTTTGGGTAAGTTTAGTGGGTTATTTTCATTGGATGTGTCCTATAACAATTTTAGTGGGCTTCTTCCATCATCTTTGGCAAATTGTACTTTGTTAGTGGCATTGCATGTGTCCCATAATTCACTTAGTTGAGATTTGAATATAGACTTTCCACTTCATTTGACCTACTTCACTGCTCATTCCAATCACTTCTTTAGTATTCTTCCATTAGTTTTTGTCAATTCTACTGAACTTTTGCTATTGGATCTAAGGGAAAATAGATTGATAGGTGAGTTTTCTATACACTTCCTCGATCGATAACAAATCTCACCAACTTGCAAGTGTTGGATTTATCCAATAATAAATTTAGTGAAAGAATACCATCTAATCTTGAAGGCCTTAGAGGATTTGAGGTAAAAAAAGATTATATTGATACACTCTATTATGAACTAAGGATTGAGATAAAAGGAAGTGTGTATAATTTGCCATTTGTGTTGTTGACAAAAACAATACTTGATTTGTCAAGCAATAATTTTATGGGAGAAATACCTACAAAAATGGGTAGTCTAAGCAGTTTGAGATTGTTAAATTTATCTAGGAATCAATTGGATGGAGAAATACCCGTCGCTCTTAATAACATATCTACTTTGGAGAAGTTGGACTTGTCCAAAAATAATCTAACTGGATGTATTCCTCAAGAGCTCTCTCAATTATATTTTTTGGCATTTCTCAATGTTTCATCCAACATTCTTTATGGGCCAATCCCAATTGGCAAACAATTTAACACATTCAATGAACCTTCAATATTTTAGAGGAATAAATGCTTATGTGGAGATCCTTGGCAACCATGCAAGCATCAAAAGGGAAACACAACGAGGGATGATAACATTAAGAGTAACGTTAAAGAAGGATGGTTGAGGTGTGTGGATGAGAATATGTCACTGATAGCAATGGAGATGGGATTGAGCATTGGGTTTGGGGGAGTTGATGTTATCTTCATTGCATGGGAGAAAGCTAGAAAATGGGTGGTGCCTCTTAGCAAACACCACTTTTATGGAGTGTATCGATATCTTAAATAAGATACACTTAAACTTATATTATATATCATGAAAAATAAATTTATTAAGAATCATATTGTATTTTTTATGAAATAAAAAGTTTTAATGCAGAAATATGATCAACATATATAATTCATGATTATGTTGTGTATATAAATATATTTTTTTAATTATTATATTTTGTCTATTACAAAGAAAATCAATAAAAATATGATCATTCGAAAATTATAATTTATAATTATATATTAAAATATAGTTATATACAAAATTTAAAAATTAATAACATGGTTACATTACGATTCAAGATGTAAAATGTCATTTAAAAGACACTCTCTACGCACATGTTTGTGTTTGTCGGCCACTCATAAACAATATGGTGGTAAAACCTTCATCACTTTTTCAATAAAAAATCTAATGTTTTCTTCTAAAATATTATTATTATTATTCGAATTTGTTTATTTATTTTTATTTTTATTTATATAATTTTTTAATTGTTCAAAAACTTTTAATTGCTCAAAATTTATTGACGTAATTAAACAAAATGCCATTGAGAAAATAAGAATTCAAAAATATTCATATTCTACCCAATGCTTGATTTTCAAAGAAAATATATTTTTTACACCTCGAACACAATAATGTCAACCATTATAAATTCAATTAATTCTACACGCTACAACATTAATTTGACTGTTACTCCTTTTGGTTTTTATGCTTCATTGCCTAAACTTGAATTCAAGTTTATTCTAACTTTCCATGATTTTAAAGTAAACCTTGGTTGCACTTGTAGCATGGTTAGGCGATAATGGCAATTTGTTATGAGTATGACAAAACTCTGAAAAATAATTTAAAACCTTATGTTTGATTTTAATCTTCTCTACACGTGTGGTATGCAATGGTGATGGAGGCTCAATGAAAATCCTTCATCTTATTCTCAACCTATTGCAATAATATATTTGATAGAAGACAACAATATGGTGCTCTTAGTTTTCAGTGTCATTCTTAGTAACCTACATAGATGAAGAGAAAAATATGTTAGACATACACTCTTAAAGTGATATGGGATGTTATATTCCATGCAAACAATCGTGTCAGTTTCACTTTCACCACTTTTGAATTTGAAGTCAATTGGTGTGTAGTGCTTTGGTATAGAAGTCAGAGATGTTAATGTAATGTTTTTTTTAATATTAATAACAAAATATAACAAATTTTTGTTTGTTACGTACATGAAAAAATATATAGATATTATTTTATTAAGATAAATGGATTAGTTCTACATAAAGAAGTTTTAAACTCGAAGAATCTTTGCGTAAGGTCATCAATTCAAAATTTAATGAATAGTAACTTTAAAAAAAAAGTTTTAAACCCGAGGAGAAGAACCCCATAAATATTATATAAGGAGCTTGCATAGCATAGAAAAACAGTCCTTAAGATTAGGCATAATTTATTATGGCATTGTGAAATGCATTTATGTGTAAATGAGAAATGAGATTTTAAGAACACACATATACATGCCACACAACCCTCACTTGAATTGTCTCACAAAAAAAGGATACTTATAAGGTATTGGCATGCTAAATGTTGGTTTCAAGTCCCTTCAAAGAGTCCTTGAAAGATTCCCTCTATGCTTCACCCATTGCCATTATACTACATATATTTCCCTTAACTTTGAAATCTTTTGTAAGAAAAATTAATACCTGTCAAATCCCCTCAATACCAACGGATTTTTCAACCTAATCTTCCCATGGAAACCAAAACAAATACCCCTTACGACCTATCAAACTCCTCCTAATAAGATATTTCATTCCATATTTGTTGCACACAAAATCCCCAATACCCACCACCATCTTCACTTTTTTGCTAAAACATGCTTTAAGGACAATTTGCATAGACACGTGAGATAAAATCCACAAGAGAATTGATCAAACCACTCATGGCCACACACCTACAATAATAAAAGGTACACATACCTCTATTGCATCGAGAGTATAGAGGTGCATTTACATCTCAATATGATAGAGATGTTCTCACAATTGTCACATGGGTACCACTTATGCTTGCTTCAAACAATATATATAATACTTATAACAATGATAGTAATATAATATGTTAGCTAAATATATATACAAAATGAAATACAAATATATTTATATATATGAAAGAGATAAATTTGATATGTACACATGATATAAAACTATCAAAACAACCCTTGCTTACGATGTATTTATAGTCTTGTAGAATGACTTTGATTGGCTAAGAGTTCATCTTCCTCGGATGTAAGGAAATAGGTTAATGACCCAACACTTGGAAGTATTTGGTAAGAGTAGAATTTTTTCCCTATGTGAAACATCAATGAGTTATTTCATGTGGCTAGGTTTTGTCTCTACGTGATGATATTGTTTCATACCAGGTTCTTGAGATTATATAATAGAAGCTAGGTTGATAGCTTTGTTGTATGTTTTTTCCTACTTCGAAAAAAAATCAATACAACAAAAACAAAACACCTTTTGATATAGGTTTTTTTTAGACTTTTAATATTACAAGATTGATGGAAATATAAATAAAAAAAACAGTTAAAACCTTCCTCGTTAATAACAGAGGTTTTAATGGGTTTTCATAACTAAAAAATTTGGGCAATTAAAGGTTCTAGTGAAGGATTTATCATCGATGCACTTATATCACTATTGTGTATCCGTGCCCATTTTATGTAGTATGCAATGGTGCACTACATATTCATATACATAGGGGCTTAAAAATATCTATACTAAGCACGATGAGTATTATATATATATATATATATATATATATATATATATATATTTTAAGCCTTTGTGCATATTTAGATATAACACACCATGGTACTTCTATCAATAATATACACCTTTATGACCACATATGATGTGCATTGAGGATTTAAAAATATATATTATGCACTAGTGTGTATGATATCTATTATGAAGTCTCAAAGATTATATAATCTTGCACATTATAATTTCTTGTAAAATTAACACTTGTAGTGATGACAACTATAACGATCATGAGGCAATTATCTGTATGTAATGTCAACTTTATAGTTGGGTCAGATATTGGATTTAAATGGTACATTGTGCTCTTCATGAGGCAATTATCTGTATGTAATGTCAACTTTATAGTTGGGTTTTTTGGTATAATGGACTTTAGGGCCATCTGCTGAATGTGAATAATATATTTACGAATTTTTCCTTTGGAAAAAAAAAAACTATAACGATATCATTGAAAGAATAAATTCTTTATATTGCGTTGTCGCTAGGAGTACTAATTTTTTTATTACAATTTATCACATTGGTGTGAAATACTCATGTAAATGCACTAGCGAGCAAGTAGGTATAAGCCACACCATTTAGATCAAATTAATATAATGCAACAATGTGTTTGAATGCTAACTTTTCCACCTTGCAGGTATGTAGATGTAACTTTTTTAACCAAGATTTCAATTAATTACAAATCATTTTTTTAATAACACTATTAATTTTTATATTTTAATTATTGTGTTTGGATATAAAATTGCATTGATGTGTTGTATTATTTAAACTAATCATTTATTTCCATTAAAATGGCTATTTTTTCATATTAACAAAAAAGGGACACGACCAAACGATACGACCTGTAGATACAAGCTTGTTCCTTATAAGGTAAGCATTGGAGTTCTTATAGTTCTGAAATATATACAAACTACAAACTACAAAATAGTTGCATTAATCTCTAATCCATCTATTTCTATAATCTCAACTCATATAAATATGATTAATCTTTCCTAGAAACAAAATACATTAAAATTTCATGGAAAAAAATTGAACAAAAGATTAGCCATATACACCTGAAGCCTTTGGCTTGTAATCTGGTTTAGAATGAGAACAAAGAGAAGAGGAATCTCCACCATCAGTCCTTACATTTTCATTTGAAATTTAAGGAATGGCCAATCCTAGCAGGTTTTTGTCCATTAAAAAACTAAAATTTAGACTCTTTCCAAAGCCTTGAATAGAATTATGTAGCACTGTTAATATTTTTTTTCTGAGCCTCATACTCCCATTTCCAAAATTCTATCTCAATTTCAACCATTATTAGTTTTTCATGGGTTGGTCATATATTTAGTCATTTATTTGGTCATTAATAGTCACTATCTGGTCATTAATGGTGGTTATTTGATCATTAATTGTCATTGTTTAGTCATTTATTAACGTTGTTTGGTTGTACATTTAGTCATTTATTTAATCATTGATTGTTGTTAACTGGTCATTTATTTAGTCATTGATTTTTGTTAACCGGTCATTTAACTAGTCATTGATTTATGTAGATAAGAAACAAAGGAATTGAACCACCAATCTCCTTCCTTTGAGGCAGTTCTCTTCCATTTAACTAGCACCCTTAAATAGAATCAAATTTCACACTAAAATATATCACAAACCTTTACAAACATTAACATACTATGATTCAAACTGTAACATAAAACATATCACAAACTCTTAGAAACCTTAACACACTAACACAAAGGGTATCTATATGATATATGCATGTGTTCTTTAGAATTAATGGTTTTGATCTTTCATTCTGTCATACTTTATAAACTTGATCGATTTGGCTTTAAAAACATTGCATGCTCTAATTAGAGCAACCCAATGTTTGATGATGAATTCTTTCACTAAAACTCTTAAACTACCAATCACAATAAGTGGTTATGATCCATAGAGGCTTTTAATCAAGGATTTTTTCTCATTTACAAATTATTTAAGTCATTGTACCCCAATCACAAGCAAAGTTGAGTCCTCGAGCATCAAGAATCATAAAAAGATATAAAACCCTTCTCAAATCTTTTGATATTGCTGAAAAATAATAATTGAGGTAGCCACCGCTAAACCTCGACACATCAAGCATCAAGTGTAACATATTTTAAAATAAAGTAGTCACAAATCTTTGATATATTGATCCACCTCCAGGATCATAAACAATCACAAATTAGAAGCACAAAAACATACCCTAACCTCTCTTACAATCCAAATTATTTTAAATATTCTTAATTAAGGTTTTGGTAGTTCCTATAGTGATTCCTTTTTCTAACAAAATGTGTTCTACATTCTTGAAAATACGTGATTCTAACATTATGGAGATTGCGGTAGCATGAGAATTGAAATTGATAGAATTATGCTGCTTAAAAAATGGATAAGAAGAAAAAATACGCAATGTATCCCTTTAAAAAATTATGTACTTTTACTCTCAATTTAAAATATATAGACCTAATTTGCATGGATACAAATATATTGGTATCCAATAGATAATTTTTATGTCCCTGACATTTAGTATTCCCTTTAGTATTCCGTCAGGGACAATAATCTGGAGTTGCAACTCAAATTCTTATTACAATAGACCAAGGTTCTGGAATGGTCGCGAGTAAATTATTTTATTTGGTTTATTAAAACACGATTTTTTCCGTGTTTTGATTGGTTCCATATGGCATGACGTTAGTCTAGATTTTTGTGACTATAATCCAGTCGTGCTCTTGTATAATTTTATAGATTATGGCACAATTTGCAAGATTTTGTAATTTTATTCTATTTAATTTGAACTTTTTGTGACTATAATCCAGTCGTGCTCTTGTATAATTTTATGGATTATGGCACAATTTGCAAGATTTTGTAATTTTATTCTATTTAATTTGAACTGACTCCAGTAAATTGATCCTCATACCTCTTTTTCTTTAAAGACACATTTGATACAAGTATTTTTCTAACAACACTTCTACCTTTTTTCCTCTGGCTACCTGGAGATGAGTGAAACATTCACTAGAATTTCGTAGGCACAAAAATTGGATATGCAAATCATACACCAAAAAAAATGTTGACAATGTATATTTTAATAATAAAATTTACCTGAATCAGAGCACATGTTGAATAGTGCTATTTAACTGCCCTAAATACTATGTACAATGTCCTTAGAGGTATTTTTTGTTCTTGCAGGTATAATTGAATCTGAGATCTGTTTCTTTTTCAAAGACGCATTTAATTTCATTTGTATGGCCACTATTGCCTGAATTAGAACACAATTTGCAATCTTTTGTAGCTTAGACTCTAGACTAGGGATCTCCATAAATCAATAATTCCAACATATGTTATGCTCCCTACAACTATATGTGCATAAAACAATAAATTTTTCACATTTTTCTAAATATTGACTTCGTCAAACTCATCTCGTAGCAGGGTTTTTATATTTTTTTATCACTTCCCTAATCAACTTCAATAGAAGCACTAGTATTAATAGATAGAGTATGGATAGCATTTTGAACAACAATTCGAAGCATGGTAGAAGATTGCCCTACATCCCTATTTTTCACCACCAATAGGATGTATACATTGACTTTTCACCACCAATAGGACGTATACATTGGGGTAAACATACTATAATTACATCCCTTGCAAGATATTTACTCTGAGAAACGCCCCTAGCTGTCACAATGACACCAACATCACAGTATCCAACACCCATATTGAAAATGAATGCAAATATCTTAGTTGCAGTAGTTGTTTTAGCATGCAAGGCCATATGTTGTTGTGGAGCATATAACAATGCTACTGCTGTGGGTTTTGGAATTTTTATCAATCTCTTTAAGATCGAATAGTAATAACAATTTCAGGGACATTGCCACCTAGTGGATATTTTTATGTAAGTTTTGACACAAGACAATTAAGACACGTGTTCAATAATATCCTTAAAAAAAGGAGATGTTTGTTTAGACTAAACTTGGTCTTTCCATAACATTTCCTTCAATCGCTATTGCCTTTCATTAATCAACTTCACTATGGACTTTTTAAGTGAGTACCAACACATTTATTTCCTATTTCCATTATCTACTTTTTCACTATGGACGTTGTATGGTTGGTATTATATCTAATAACATAGGACCTAGTCAAGTGGTTTAAAGATACTTTGTTTACTATTGTCTTGAAAAATACAAATGGAGGATAATCAGAACTTGACACTATAACTTTATCCATTAAAAAGTTAAAACTTATAGATAATTATGACACTTTTTTTGTACCTTTTATTTGAATGTAGTTGTTGATTGCCCATGAATTTGGCAATATTATTATCTATTTCTCCACCTCCTTTATGACTATCCTCTATATGGCCATCCTCTACTGATGGGCATTGATCAAATTTCCAGAATTATCTACTGCAATTTCTCTCCAACGATGCCAAAAAATATAACATAAGTCCACACATATTATTGAAAAATTATAAACATCAATATACCGTAAGATTTAGCACAACATACCTAATAAATAGTGGATTTAAAATAATCCTTCATTACTCAATGATGTATTCAGTGTATGAGAAGCTTCATAGGATCCAACATTCCAATATGTGATATTGCCCTTCCATTTGAGTGTGAGGTTACCAAAGATGGTTTGCAAGGATGGTTCCCACAATAGTTTAATATTGGTATTTCATTTTTCTTGGTTGTGATTCTGTGGATTCTTACACGGCGCTTATGCTTTTAGTATTCAAATCTTGCAACTGAGTGATTATTGACAATGCTTGGTAAAATTCGCCACAAGCTAGTAAAAAATGTAGACAATGGCCAAAATTGGATAGGCTCTAACACCAATGTTATAAACTAAATGTTTGAACACTAGAAAAATGTCCAATTTAAATATGATAAGCTAAACAAACCCAGATAATTAAATGTATTGAATAATGTATTGAATGAGGATACAATAAAGCCACCCATGATATTATAAATAACCTTGAATTGTCATGAGTGTAAATTGATATTGCTCGTGACCTTTTATGGTTACTACTACTACTATGCAGTTTATGTACATGACAAAACCCTGCTTGGAGCTCTCACAGGTGTCTTTAAGTTGTAACACATGTTGTTGTAATTGTAACTTCGGAATATATTTTCATGTATATTACTATTGTATATTGTTGTACCCCCATGGGGGATGTGTGTTCCTCCTTTAGGGATGTAATCATTGCATATGGTCAATGAGGTAAACCCTCCATTGAAAGTCAGGGCAATAGTACCAAGGTTAAATAAAGTTAAATGTATTTATGTGTATTCTTAGGTAGGTCGGCCCCACAAGTAACTTGGTCGACCTAGTGGTTGAGTTAAAAACTCAACGAAAGAATATAAATATGGATGCGCCCTCCTCATTTGTCACACAATTCACTTGCTCTCTCGTGTGTGCGTTAGGAGAGAGAAGAAGAGGAGGGACAGAGAGTTGTTGCATACATATTGTTCTTGGGTTAATATATCTTGTCATTTTATCTTTGTGACGAAACTATTCTGAGGAATTTTGTAGGGTTTTCTCCTTTATGGTTTCCCCGATGAAAATCTATGTGTCTTGTGTATCTTGTGTATATTTGATAAATTTGTGCTTGTTATTCTTTCATATAAAGATCCTAAGAAAATTAACTTAAAAAAACTAGCATAGTATCAGAGCCACCCTGAAAGAAGGCATTATGCATCTGAAATACAACTACAATGGCAGCTACTAGAAATTAGGGTTTCGTGCTTGAAAACCCTAGAAGATTGAATCTAGTAATCTTGGAACTTTCGTTATAACTCGATGTTGGAGAAATATCAGGAGCCAAAAACTTTACACTCCAAAGATGAAATATTGTTGTACCTTTTGTAAAAGTTTCAGCCAATTTAGATTCGCTATACTTCAAGATATATGATTCCTCCAAATCAAGGTTCCAGCCTCCTCCGGAATAGAGTCACAAACAGGTGACCTAGGGAGAGTTTCTATATCTTGGGCTATGAAGGTTCAAATGAAATATTGCAAGGTGTTGTAGGTAGGGAATGGAATTTTGTTTCTTTGGTATGCGTTTCAGAACCTGAATGTGAAACAGTGACATGTGGAAGTTCGTACAAGTTCCCTATTCTAAATAGTCCTAAAAATAGTCACCTTTGGAAACTCATCATAAGTCTCACTTGGAGAATCCAATTATGCTCTACATTGTGGGGTTGGAAAGAAGATAGATCAGGATATCGCAATGCGAAGTTTTAGACTATAAGGGTTCGAAACTTCGGAGATACAACAAAAGAAATATCAGACAATTTTGTAGAAGAAATTGGAGAAACTAGGGCTTCTTGTTCCAGGAGCTTCCCACCAGTGTTTTCAAAAAAAGGAGTACATTCAAAAACTCACCTTGAAGAGCCACATCTTTATTTCCAATCAGAAGTTTGAAATTCCAACTTTGGAAAATTAGGGTTTTTCTGACAAACCCTAGATCAATCAGCTCTTGAACCAGTTCAGACACCTAAAATCGGTAAGATCTAAGTATTTGTTATTTCCATTTGAGGTTCTTATTTCAAAATGACTCATCACACCTAGCTTATGACAAGCTTGGTGAAGCTGACAACTTCCGAGCATGGAAGTATAGCACATCCCTGATCCTTGAAGAAAATGACTTGGATCAGTAAGGAAGTTCTACGAGCCTGAGGGAGATGAGGTTAAGGCTAGAGCCAAGAGAATCATTGTAAATTCTATTAAGGATCATCTCATCCGTCATGTGTCATCCTTGAAGACACCAAAGGAAGTGTTCGATGTTGTGACAAAGCAGTCAGAGAAGAAGAAGAGATTGTTGTAACCACCTTGAATGGCCTCCCAAGATCATGGGATTCATTCATTCAAGGAATGTGTGCCATAAGGAAATTGATTACCTTCAGCAGACTCTAGGAAGAATGCACACAAGAAGAATCTTGGCTCATAATAAGAGAAGAGAAGATGGGATAAAATGAAGATCAAGCTCTCGTGATTCAAATAAGATTCCTCTAGTAATGAGGAATTTAAAGGACTCAACTCATGAAGAACCTCTTATCCATCTCAGCATATGGATAAGAAATGATGTAGTTGAGAATGAATAAGATGATGAAGATGAAGACTCCAGGACATAAGGATCAAGAAGGAGTCTACCCACCAAACAAACAAAGATAAGTGTTAAATTGTCATTTGATGATTTTGTTTATATTCAGTTGATGTATTATGCATGTTTGTGTGCTTGCATGTATACTACTGATTGCACATGATGGGTGAGAAGGCAATGATGTTGTACAACATTCCATTGTTATTTATCTATATTGAAACCTCTTTACTGACATATTAGGAGTAGTACACACTCTTAATAACATTGGGGTAGAAGGAATCTAGAAGTTATTGTATTCATACAGGATATGGATGAATGTTGTAGCATTGGCTAAGATAGATGCATGATTATGTGACATATATTAGTCACTATTAATATTTTTTGGAAATTATGAGATGTTTCTAATCATGCAACTTAACTTGACTTGTAGATCGTTCCAAAGAACAAGTGACGATAGTTCAGAAGAGGAACCTGAAGCTCCTCGAGTCAGAGACAGTGTGGCGAAAGAAAGAGCTTCAGAAGTATGTAAAGAGAACGATAGATCCACCTCGAGAGATGAAAAATATCTTAAGCATGAGAAATAATACAAGATGAATAATAGTATGACGAGACTTCCAACTAAAGTAAGAGGCCTCAGACACACTCCAGTTATGAGCGACATCATTGATGCAAATCCTTCTAGCTATGAAGAAGTAGACAAGAAGAAAGGGAAGGAGACTATGATCAGATATTGCCAGTTGATCAAGAGGAATGATGTGTAGGATGCAGTTATGAGACCTAAAGGGAAGCATGTAGTGTCTTTCATATGGATCTACAACATCTAGGATGCAGCAAATGGCAGCATCAAGGGATATAATGCAAGATTTGTAGCACGAGGCTTCTCACAGAAAGAAGGCATAGACTACGAGGAGACATTTGCGTCAGTTCCGAGGTACACTTCCAATAGATCCATACGTGCATGTATGAGATGGGAAACACACCAGCTGGATATCAAGACATCATTCTTGAATGGTGTAGTCGAGGAGGAAGTGTACGTAGAGCAGCCACTGGGAGTTGAGACACATGACAGGAAGAATCATGTGGCATTATACAATCTCAGAAGGCACCCATGCGATAGCACATACAGTGACATGAGGAGCTTAAAGATCACCTAGAGTGATTAATATCTTAATCTTTTCTTTAAAGTTGAAGATGAAAGTCTATAGAGGACGACAAGATCACATATGGCTGCAAAATGAACTTTTCCTCAAAGTTCAAGAAAGAGGATCTTGGTATCCAGTGACCTTAGATGGATACATAGAAGATCAGTAGAATAGGAAGCTACTTGTCATTCAAGTACAGAATGTTTTGATACATAGAGTACAAAATATAGGGAGGATAATACTCCGCTTCAAAGGAAGTGAATGCAGAATATCCTCAAGTTCAACACGGTACAGTAGGATGGACAACTTCCTGATGGTTTTACTGAGAGTAAAGTGGATTCCTACCTTTACTTCAAGGTTGAAGGTAGAAGGCCAGTGATGCTCCTGCTATTTGTTGATGTCTTATTCTTGACAGGAGAGGACAAACTCATTGAAGATGCAAGGAGGAGACTTGCCACCAAGGTCGAAATAAAACACCTAGGTATGATGCACTACTTCTTAGGCATGGAGGTGTGGCATAACATGGATGGGATTTTCCTTAGTCAAGGAAAGTATGCAGTGGAGATTCTGAAGAAATTCAAAATGTTGGACCGCAAGGTGATAGCCACACCTATGGAATCAAACTTGAAGCTTTTGTGTGATGCTTCATCACATACGGTTGATGCCATGATGTATCGCCAGATGATTGGCTCGTTGATGTATCTGACGAATAAGAGGCCAGACATATGCTTTGCTATGAACATCATGAGCCAGTTCCTAACAAATCTGAGACATGTTCAAATGGTTGCTGCAAAGCATGTAGTGAGGTACCTAGAGGGTAAAATTGAGTATGGGCTCAAGTATGATACGAATCAGAAGACTAACCTGCACGGTTATGTTGATTCGTATGGGGCAGGAAACACCACTAAGAGGAAGAGCACCTTGGGTTGCTTCTTTAGTTTGAGATCCAGTATGATCTACTAGTTTGGAAAGATTACTCCCACATGGCACTGAGTACAGCCGAGGAAGAATATGTTGCCACTTGCTCGGCTAGTTGTAAGGTAGTATGTTTTTTTAAAGCTACTATCTGATTTGATTGATCTGACTTGAATTTTTGTATGATGTAGAGAGGAGAATTGAATCTCCGATATGTGATCTGGATCGAGGCCCCTCAAAAGATGGAGTGATGAATTATAGCATAGCTGGAGATACAAGTTATCCGAGTATAAAATTCATGGTGAATTTTGTAGGTTACTTGGATGTAATCAGTCATGTAGGTTTTCCTCGGATGTAATCAGTCCTGGAAAAGCTCACTGGTTATCCTTAGACGTAATCATTCCTAATGTGATTTTATGCTAAAAATAGCTAGAGATAAGTTTGAGTACTTCAAAGAAAGACTTGGTGTGATCCAGAACGAGAACTCTCGAAAGAGGGAGTGATGAGTACTAGCATAGTTGGAGAGACAGGTTGTATGAGCGTAAAATCTTGGCAAAGATCATAGGCTGCTCAGACATAATCAGTCGTGTAGGTTTCCCTCATATGTAATCAGTCCTGGAAAAGCTCATAGGTTATCCTTGGATGTAATTAGTCCTGGTATGTTTCTATGCTAGAAATAGTGAGAGACCAAAAGACACAAATGCATGATATCTCACATGGGAAATGAGACAGGTTGTCTGAGTGAGAAAAACCCTAATGAAGCAGGATGCTCGAATGTAATCAGTCTTGTAGGTTTTCTGAGTGTAAATACGAGTCCTGGCATGATACATAGGTTACTTAGATGTAATCAGTCCTGCTACAAGTTATCCAAATGTAAATATGAGTCCTGGTGTGGTGCACAGGTTATTTGAATGTAATAAGTCATGTGGGTTATCCAAGTGTAAAAAGGATCCCTGGTATGGTATGTAGGTTACTCAGATGTAATGTGCCCCGAAGATTTTGTGAACGAAAAATATCCTGGACACAAGTTGTTCAAATGTAATAAGTCCTTGAGGTTGACCTAGAACGTAAAATTCATAATGTAGCAGGTTGTTTGGTCGTAATCAATCCTTACATGTATATATATGTATGTGTGTGTTCCCATGTTGAGATGATAAGGTCACGAAGCATGTGAGGTGCACCTAAGTGGTTCTCCCTTACTGGTAGAACGCAGCTTGACCATGGAGAGATGTAATGCACCGAGTGTGCTCCTAGAAGGTTCTCACATAGTGGTAGATGCATAATTTTCTTGGTGACATCCTTACATGTTCCTATGTTGATAGAACGAAGTTGGTCTGCACCTGGGTTGTGATATATGTGCTTTTGTTTTGTTTTGTGCAAGACAAACGAGATGATATGGATATGAAAAGATAACGGAAGGAAACACAGGTTATTGCCATGGAAATGTAACGAAGGTCATGGACTGTACATACGCGATGATACGACAATATGATGGTAGAAAACATGGGTTATTGTAGTGGAAATGTAAATAAGGTATTGGACTGTACCTACATGATGATCTGATACAACGAGAAGACGGTAGGAGACACAGGCTATTGCAATGGCAATGTAAAGAATGGTCTTGGTCTATACCTACACGATGGTTTGCTCATGGATATGATGAATACTTGGATGAGGTCTAGGCTTGCGTCTATCATGAAAAAGGGTTGGATTTGTAGAAAATCCCTATGACAAATAGATGCAACAGATTGGACAAGATGAGGACAATGGCAGCAACAACGATGATGACTTAGTGACGATGACCAGATGTGTTGATGACTATGGCAAGAAAATACCTTCCTAGTTAAGAGGGAGTGTTGTTGTAATTGTAACTTCAGAAGATATTCTGATTTATATTACTATTGTATCTTGTTGTACCCCCATCGAGAATGTGTGTTCCTCCTTTGGTAATGTAATCATTGTGAATGGTCACTAAGGTAAACCCTCTGTTGTAATTCAGGGAAATAGTCCCCAGGTTAAATAAAGTAAAATGTATTTATGTGTATTCTTAGGTACGTCAACCCCACAAGTAACATGGCCGACCTAGTGGTTGAGTTAACAACTCAATGGAAGAATATAAATAGAGAGGCACCCTCCTTATTTGTCACACACTTGGCTTGCTCTCTCATGTGCGCTTTAGGAGAGAGAGGAAGAGGAGCTACAGAGATTTGTTGCAGACATACTATTCTTAGGTTATTATATCTTGTCATCTTATCTTTGTGATCAAACTATTCTGAGGAAGTTTGTGGGGTTTTCTCCATTATGGTATCCGTGATGAAAATATTGGTGTCTTGTGTATATTATGTATATTTGATGTATTATTGTGCTTGTTATTCTTTTAGATAAATATCCTAAGAAAATTAACTTTCAAAAACTAACAACACATACCTTGAAACTTCCAAACTAAATCTTAGAAAACTCTAAAGCTCTCTTGCCTTGTATAGTATGATTTTAGTACACAATATCTCGTATATAAAATTTGCATCCAAATAAACTCTTGAGTGCTAAAGAGACATTCTTAGACACCTTCTCCCTAAACTAACCAGGAATGGATCTATTGAGATCGATGCTTTGTATATCTCACAAAGGTCAAAAAATAAGAGCACATAATACAAATCATTCATGCTAGATATTGTGATTACATCCTTAAATGGAAAAAAAAACAAATAGGTTGGCATAAGTGATATGAATGAAGCCAAAACATTCCTTGAATATAAAACGTAACTGAAACTTCTTACTTGTTTCCCATAACCAGTATATATAGTGTGTAAACATTGCAAGTAGTAAAATAGTAATTGTTGGAACCACAATAGACATAATAAACTAGAGAAGATCATAGGGATAAAATCCATCAAAATACCTATAATATAAAGAGTTTAGGCATCAGATAAAAAAATAGAAATCAGTATACCTGCAATTATGCACCTAACAGAAAATTTCTTAAGAAAATCATTTGAAAACACTTGATGGAAAAATAAGCAAATACCTGAAAATTTTATGCTTACCTCTAGTAAGCAATGTTGGCAATGCCCACCATAAGAAGAGGTAAAAGAGACATAGACTCTATCTTCTCATCAATCCTCTCAATGATTAATACAACCATGATTGAACTGAATGCAACAATTATATGTGCCAATTTATACAGTTTTAATCTGAATCTTTTAGATCTCCCTATCAATATATTACAAGAACTTCAAGCCACATACAAAGATAAGCAACTTAGGACACTAGGAAATATATCTGGTTTTTGAAATTTGCAGAAAGAGCAAAATAACGAAAAAATTTACATCCATAAGAAGAGAGAGAGACCAATCGAACAAATAATATTATTACTTTAATGTGATTCACAATGATGCAAAGAGGTCGTATCATAATTTATCTTGGTGTTCGAAGAAGTTGTCATTGATGTCAAATAGGGTGTCCTTGATGTAAAAAGGGTGAAGATATATATGGTGTCAAGGTGATAATGATGATGTGGTTGTAGTAGATATATATTGTTTGGGAATGTATAATGAGGCCTTGAATCCCCTAAAGAAGAACCTAAGGAATCCCTTTATCGCAAGTTTATATAAATTCAAAGCGGTCTTGTTATGGCATAATGGTTGTGTATGGCCCTCATGGGAAGACACTTTGAGTTATACGTAAGTGGTACAAATACCCTAATGATCATGATGATGTTGAGTGTAAAGGAGTCCCTAAAGTGTCCTAAATAAGTGTGAATAATTTCCTAAATAAATAATGTTGGGTCACATGACCATGATGATGGGTCACATGACCATTATGGTGGGTCACATGACCATGATGTAGAAATTATAAATCCTTGATGGTATAAAAAATTTCATAAACTAGCTAAGGATCTAGGCACAAAATCAACCTCATGGAGAATTAGCATAAGGAGAGAAGAAGAATAATCATGAATATACATGAATGAATGATCAATCAATGATGATTGATATTGTTACATAGGTAATACATCCTTATATAGTAAAATAGAGCTGTTAGGAGACAACTCATGCTAGCTCATAAAGAAGACTTCCTAAATATGATAAACCCCCATAGGTGAATAAACAGTTTCCTAATTAGACAAAGAGTTCATGAATTAGCTAAGGCATGAGTGAGTGATGATGTGTAAAGGAACAACTTGTTAATCCTGGAATATGGGGAGAAAATAATGGAGGATGAGTTGGCAACAAAAGATACCGGTTTCCTATTTTACTAGCCTTATCTTATCCACATAAAAGTTGGATAAAAGAAGAATAAGGAAAAATATGCAGCAATGCACACTTACTCATTTGGAGTCAATAAAGTGGTCAAGATCAACCCAGAATAAGAATTAAATAATTCCTAGGGTAGAGATGGCAAGTACTGGCTTTGTAATGCAAGTGGATGCCAGATATCTAGGCTAGTGGGTAGAAAATTAATCAAAATTGATTAATTATTTTATCTTAAGTTGTGAGTGGGTTTATAATATTTCAACACCCCCTTTAAGTCTGAATTTATGATGATGTCTCTGAAATAATTAGAAATACATATGCATATAAGGCCCAAAAACAAGGCTATGGTCACCTTTTAACAATTATTATGGCCAAAAATTTGAGGAAAGAGGCAAAACCACATGGGGAAAATCCTTCCTCAATAAAGGACATGAGAGGAAAACCAAAAATCTTGAATTATTGTTGATGTTGCTCCAAACTAAGTGTTGATGTATGGAGAAATCTTATTCTTGGGAAGAAGAGAAATTTTCTCACCTGAATCAAAAACATAAACAGTTGTGGGATGGAAACTAGGACTATGTAGAACAACTGAGATCCAATGATGTGTAAGCAAGACTAAAAGTTCTTGAGAGTTGTAATCAGCTCCAAGATGATGAGATGATTTGAAATTCGAACCAATAGAGATGAAATCGGCTCCATATAGGTGAAATAATTGTCCAAGCAAATGTATAATGTCTCCATCTTCATTTACACATAAAGGATATGCGCAAGTGATCATGTAGGAACTAGGAGAGGTCATAATATCAAGGAGTGTGAATGCAAAGACTCCATGGGTTGATATAACATCTAAAGAATCCAAGAGATCACATATAAGCACATCAGTAAACTCATGGGAATATACTGGTAAAGAATCCTCTATGGTAGAAGTATGAGAGGAGGAAAGAGAGTGATGTTCAAATCTTTAAGGAATTTGAGGATTGATGCCAAGAACAAAGGAGGAGTTGCAGAAGTGCATGGGATCAAGTATGGTGAGTGGTATGACAAAAATAAGACTTGATATTTATAATCAAGCATCCAGGAAGACACTGAGTCGTGCACCATAAAGGAGAGAGGTATGCACAAAGTGTGAAGGATATTACATATGGATCTCATAATCCATGATAGAAGACATAGAGAACATTGAATGTGTTAGAGAATCACCAACAATGGAAATGGAAGCTCCATTAGTCACTTCCTCTTCATTATTAGAATCTTAAGAAGATGAATCAATATCTTCAACTCAATAGATACACAGAAATATGGTTCTTCAATATTTGCTTCTTGATAGGAAGAGGAAGCATTCAAATCAAAGACGGTAGCAACAACAAGAATTGTATGAGAAACTTCTTCATCATGATCAAATTCATCAGAGACTGTATAGACCAAGACAACTTGAGAGAGGAAAGTCATTGAGGAGCTATAGGCACTCTCCTAATTGATAGAAGGATCATCATTATGCTTCCCCAAAACTTTATCCAGTGTTGTCCATAGATCCTTTGGGTTAGCATAATCAATAAGGTAGCACATGCATGGAGAAATAGCCAGACACATAGCTCCAAATTCTCTATCACAAGCATTCATCCAGTCACTTAGCTCTTTATAAGACTCTTCACCAGCTTAAATAGATATCTCATAGAGATTTTGTCTCTTTAGAAATAAAATCATCTTCATTTTCCACTTAGAATAGCTTGTGAATGGAGCAAGAAGAGGAACCGATACTCCTGAATCCATTGGAATTTGTACCTGCAAAATAAACCTGCAAAATCTAAAAAGGAGGATTAATTAATGAGATCTCAAATATTTGATGTCATGCAATGTGTTAGCACCATTTATGGGCTAAGTAATTGGTAAGAGATTTGGCCAATAATGGTGAAATAATGTTTGTAAATTTTCATATCATATGACCTTAAATATTTTGTATGAAGATCTGTAGGTGTTTGAAGGACATTTTTAAACTCTAAATGCAAAATACTTAAGTGATTATGTTTTCCAACCTTGAAAATGCATTAAAATGAAGAAATCCGCCCTTAGTTGAATAATGACATCAAATGAACGGCCTAGATCTATAGCAAAAAAAAACAAGAGCTAAAATTCATTTCCACCCAAGGAAATTCAGGAGCGGAAGTGCGGAAGAGGTAAAAACTTGGTTATAAAAGTAGTAGGCCCAACTTCCGCTTTCTGCAGTCCAAGATATTACGGTTCAGAGAGATTCTGCACAGATCAATGGCGCAGAAGACGCAAAGGCGGAAAGCAAAAAACAAAAACACAAAGTTTCCGGGTATAAAAGGTTGAAATTCTGCTTTCTGCGATCCGCAATATCAACGGTCGAGAGAACTTCCACCCACAACAACGGTGTGGAAAGAAAAGGGAGGAAGCGGAAAAGGTAAAGTTTCTGGCTGCAAAATTGAAAAATCTGAATTCCGCTTTCCACAGTCACAAGATCTATGGTTCATAGAGCTTCCGCACAGATCAACGGTGCGGAAAGAAAAGGGTGGAAGTCGGAAAGAGAAAGATACAAAAGTTTCGTCATAAAGAGTTATAACTTCTACATTCCGCTTTCAGCATTCCAATATCCAACAACTCAAAGCGTTTCCGCACAAATCAATGGTGCGAAAAAGAAAAGGGCAAAAGTGGAAAGGCGGAAATATGAAGTTTTGGTTATGAAAAGTCGAGATCCCGCATTCCGCTTTCCACAGCCCTCATCTTTACCTCAGATCAACGGCTCAAAGAATGTATGCCTAAGGTTGACGGTGCAGAAGAGGGAAACATGTGCATGAGATAAGTAGATGCCCCGGTATGCAGAACTGGATAGACCCCACAGCTTTCAATGGTCCAAATCATCCCTGATCCCGGATCCACAATGGGGATTGATTCCACTGGTCTAACTTGCACGAAGAAAACAGCTTTTCTGATATGTGAAATTGCTTAAAAGGCAGCATGTTTCAACGGCCCAGATTCCCCTTCGTCTTAGATCAATGGTGGAAATTCATTCTGTTGATTCAAAGGTCAGCAATTTTTAACGCTGGAGATTTAAAGGGGTATTGATCAAAGGGATGGAAATAATTCCACGAGATGAACTAGAACGGATAAAGTCATGAGGATAATTCAGCGGAATTTTACAAATTGCGCAAGTTCAAACACGTGTCTACATATCCTTGTTTTGATTAAGGATCGACAGTCCAAAAGCATTTTCGTGGGTGAAGGTGCAGGCATGAATGAAGATGTTACAGACCGCTCGAAGATCCTCTGAACTGTCATTTTCAGCAAGCAAGCATGAGTCCTTGTTGTCCAAATTCTCCAACTAATCCATCATGTGTGTTCCCGCGTGCTTGTCTGTTTATTTTATGATCATGGTGAATCCCCCAGGTCATCATTTTGTTAAGGTTTTCAATCACATGTTGTAAATGTTTTTTGGTCTGTTTCGAGGTTGGTCTTGGGAGCCTAGGATAGGATAAATATACCCTCAATATAGGAATACAGGGTTGGAACCCGTGAGGTTCACGGCTATGTAAATTGAGATCTGCCCTTAATAAAATGACAGAGTTGAATGCAGGCATGTTGCTGCAAAGATTCTTGTGTATGTCATAGTTACAGTTTGTAATTTCCTTTCTTTATTGTGCATGTCTTCCTATTAAACTTTCCATTATGTTTTCTTCCATATCTGGAACTAGTGTGTAATAGCTCAAGATTTTATATAGTTTTATGCTCTGGCTATTGTTGCAGATATCCACAAGCCCCTTTAGCCAAAGTTGATGCAGATTTCGTCTCTTGATGCTATGTGTTAATGGATTGTCATCCTTCCTTATTTATCACCAGACAAATTGTTATTTGATTGTAACTAAATGCTACATTTCCTTTGTATAATGTCCCCTGCAAACCATTCTATAATTCATGAATGTATTGACTCCATAGCCCAATATATGCTTTCTTTGTTTCAACCACAAACTTAATCTTAATTTTGTTTTGTTTGTATCTCTGGCCCTAATAAAAATCTCTAAGAGATTCCTCTCTAGAAAGGAGGAGGCCAGCTTTCTTTCGCAAAGTGGTTTCGTTGTTACCTTGGGATTCACTCTCCACAACCTAGGGTTCAATTCTAAGTGCTAACAAATTGGCGCCGTTGCTGGGGAACGAAAGTGCAAATTAGCCCTAGGAAAGCGACATCGTCTTAGTTCTATGACCTGGTTGAGCAGCTGGTCACAGACACATATAGGTTGTATATGCTATGGCGACTCCACTGAAATCTTCTGGAAGGTGACTCCACTAGAAAGACTGATGGCCAGAAGGACTAGTACGAGGAGGGCTCAAATATTCCCTGGGTATGAACGATAGAGTTTTAGATCTAACTGTTGATGGTGAACAACGGTCAAACATCAAGAAGGTCATACCTATTTCACCTGGCGACTCCACATTGATTTTGAGCAATATTTCAAAAGGCATCCTGGCTCCCAAGAGGCCACATACACGAGGTAACCCTAACACTGAAACATTACTAAGTTTGGAAAATCCAAAAAGATTACTTAGAAATAAGGGAAAAGAACATATAGATACTTTTTAGTTCGGTACTTCATCTTCTCAATAATTTCATAGCATTCACGATTTTGGGCAGGAAACAAATTTCGGAAGGTCCTTGTTAAAATCAAAATATGAATCCGATTTGAGGAAAACAGAAATTAATCCCAATAAGTTAGAATCATATTTTCTTGATTCTCTTTGGAATAATCTTCAAATTCTGTGAAACCTGAAGAAAGAAACCCTGTTGTTCAAATCCTTTAGCCTTATATCCCACCAAATGTTCAAACCCCTCCATCCTTTCAAGCTCCTCCTCTTGTCCCAAATCCCCCTAGACAAATGGTTACTATGTTTGCTCCATTAGCCTTACCTATTGTACTGCATGAACTTCATCAAAATTATGCCCAAAAAATTCCCTTCTATGATGGAGATGGGAATTCCACAGCAAGACAGCATGTTGATAGTTTTGACCATCAGGTGGACTTGGAGCTAGTTGATGAAGATGATATTAAGATGAGGTTGTTTGTACTAAGTTTATTAGGAGAGGCAAAGAAATGGTTTAGATATCTACCTTCCAGGTCCATTGCCACATTTGAGGCTTTCCACGCTTTATTTTTAGAAAGATGGGATGATAAGACAAGTCCTTTGCGGGTGCTTTCTTAATATAATAATATTAGGAAAGAAGGTTTTGAATATGTCCATGATTTTTCTAGTCATTTTATGAGGGTGTATAATTTTATTCCTGCTGATATTAATCCCCTTGTAGGCTCTGCAAAACTCCATTATGTTGATGTCTTTGAAGGTGACTTTTCATTATTATTAAGAGAGATAAAATCAACAAATCTTCCTGCCATGTTTTAAGATGCTTTAGAAGTGGAAGCTAATATGATGGCAACTGGAAAAATAAAGCAGAAAGTAGAAACAAGGAAATCTAGAGAAGAAGCATATGAGGAATCCTCGAAATCAGACAGAGAGACATGAGGAATCCTAAAAATCCAAATGATCAATAAATAAGGCTACCTTTCCCTGAGAATTATGTTGCATATGAAGAAGAGGCTAAATATGTTGAGGATCAAATTCACCATTTTGGTGATTTGGATTCCAAAATATACATCACCAAGGAAGAGCATAGTATGTTTACTCAAGAGGAGGACGATAATGGTTTTGAGGAAAAGTCATAGCAATACTATAGAGGTTATTTGCATGCTATAGATGATGTTCAAAGAAAGATCATAGTGAGAAATAGAGATGCTATTGTAAAGAAAAGAGGGCTAAATCAAAGTCAACCTTCTAGCAGCAAACAAAATACTGAAAATAAAATGGAAAAAATAAAAGAAGTGAAACAACCAACACGGGTGGGTGTAGAAAAAACAGTTTCAGCCTTCAATTTGCAAACAGAGCTTTCAAAATTGAAAATTTCCATTCCTTTGAATGAATTATTGAGAAACAGAGAATACAGAGATAAAATAACAGATATGGTCAAGAGTCACAAAAAATTTCACCCTGATAGTCATGTTATCTGTGTTGTTGATACTGACTTAGAGTTTTCCATTTTCTTTAATGGTGATCTTCCTTATGACCCTGAAATTATTGTACCAACTAAAGTTAAAGAAGATGAAGAGTTTGAGAAAAGACAAGAGGTTTTGGAACAAAAACAGAAAGATGATCAACCCAACATTATGCAACATTAGAGGAAATTTCAACTCAAAATGGGCCTCCTAAAAAAATTAATAAAATAATAGTTAAAATAATAAAATAATATTTATTAATTTTGGAGGAAGAAAAGAAAAAAATTACTTTTTTGTTTGTATTTTCGACATATCTCCTCATGTTTTTACTCAAATTTCGATCGGGAGAGCTCGTTGGATGCGGAATTAAATTTCGCATCCAACGAGTACCCACTCGACATACTTTTGACGGACCCCACTACCCCAAAAACAAGAAATACCTGAATCCCGATCGAAACTTGAATAAAAACACGGGGAGATATGTTGAAAATACAAACAAAAAAAGTAGTTTTTTTTTTATGATACCTATCCCCAAATTTATATTAAAAAGGTGTTTAAGACAAAGCAATTTCATTGGCTAACACAGGATGACATGGAATTTGAGTTAAAGTTAAAAAGCCCATTTTGAGTTGAAATTTCCTCTAATGGAAGAGGGTTATAAAGATTTTTTATGAAAAATGTGATCAGCCTATCATAAATTATGTTAGTGATGGTTTTAAGAAATTTTTTAGTCCACCTATATATGATGAGTATGAAGGGCACTACTTAGATTTTATGCCTAAAAGACCAGTTGTATATTTTGTAAGTTCAAATCATGTTGATGAAGAAAATTCCATTGCAATCCAAGGTCAAAGGGCTCAAAACAGGGAAGGTAGTGAGGTGTTAGAAGTGACATCTTGCTTTTGTGTTATTCTCCATTTGAATTGTTGAGACATGTACTTCAAATATCTAAACAAAAACAAGAATTTGAGATAATGGAAAATTTCATAAACTATTTAGAGGTGGAAGGTAAGCAGGATGATCAATCATAGAATCAATATCAACTTGTCGAAAAACCAACGGTTTATGATGAAGAATTGACTTACTGAGAAGAAGATGAGGACTCCAAATGGGATACTTATTTATGTTTTTTAGATTCAGAAATTACTTTGCTTGATTCTTTGGAAAAGCACAATGACATTTTCTTTGAAACACTTATAAGGAATCAGGTTTTAAATTCTGATATTTTAGATGAAGAAGTTGATGTCTCATTTGCAAATGGTTAGGAGCATCCTTGCATGGTTTCCTTGAAGAACATTTTGGCAGGATGTTGGAGAAGTGGCAATTGGAGTAGTTCTGTCAGGAAAAACAAATAACATAAAATATTGTAGCCTATCATGATCCAGTGGCATAATACATGGAGAAGCTTGGCAATGGTAATGGATGGCTATATCTCTATTGTAAAGCTCATTCCCTTTATCACAACCTCTTGTCATTAAAATTTTCCTTTCTACTTTTTATCAAGCATAAAGAGAAAGTTTGTTTCTAGGATCATTTGCTTGATTGGCTTCACTGGAAGGTAGAAGTTACTTGATTGGGTATTGATGCTCACTAAGTAGGGTAGGTAGGTGTGAAAAAAATCGACATGGCGAACATTTCTTTCAGTAATTTTGCAGTTTGTTTCATCATCAGTTTAGTTTTTGTTTTCAAAGTATGTTGGGAATTTCAAGAAAAGGTTGGGAGCCGCCCAATGGATTTGGCACCTAGTTTATGGGGTTCTTTTCTACCTCACAGGGAGGATAGAATCCCAAGTTGGAGTCAGTCATTAGCACCATTTATGGGCTAAGTAATTGGTAAGGGATTTGGCCAATAATGGTGAAATAAGGTTTGTAAATTTTCATATAATATGACCTTAAATATTTTTTATGAAGATCTACATGTGTTTTAAGGGACATTTCTAAACTCTAAATGTAAAATACTTAAGAGATTCTATTTTTTGGCCTTGAAAATGCATTCAAATGAATAAATATGCCCCTAGTTGAATAATGACAGCAAATGAATGGCCTGGATCTGCAACGGACAAAATCAAAGGCTAAGATTCATTTTCACCCAAGGAAAGTCAGTAGGAGAAGTACGAAAGAGGTAAAAACTTGGTTATAAAAGTGGTAAGCCTGACTTTCGCTTTCTACAGTCCAGATTCGACGGCTCATACCATTTCCGCACAGATCAACGGTGTGAAAAGAAAAAGGTGGAAAGGAAAAACGAAAGATACAAAGGTTTGGTCATAGAGAGTTGAAACTTTCATCTTCCTCTTTTCGTAGTCCAAGATCTGATGGTTCAGAGAGATTCTACACAGATCAACGGTGTGGAAAGGTGCAAAGGGTAGAAGCGGAAACACAAATTTTTTGGGTATAAAAGGTTGATCTTCTGCTTTCTGTGATTCGCAAGATCAATGATCGGGATAGCTTCCACCCATATCAACGATGAAAAAAGAAAAGGGTGGAAGTAGAAAGGCGGAAGCGAAAAAGGTAAAGTTTCAGGATGTAGAATTGGAAAACCAGAATTATGACTTCCGCAGTCGCAAGATCTGTTGTTCATAGAGCTTCCTCATAGATCAACGGTGTGGAAAGAAAAGGGTGGAAGTCGGAAAGCGGAAGTTACAAAACTTTGATCGTAAAGAGTTAGAACTTCCGCCTTCTGCCTTCCACTTTCCACATTCTGAGATTCAACGACTCAGAGTGTTTCTGCAGATATCAATGGTGCAAAAAGAAAAGGGCGAAAGCAAAAATGGCAGAAATATGAAGTTTTGGTTATGAAAAGTTGGGATCCTGCCTTTCACTTTTTGTAGCCCGCATCTTTACCTCAGATCAACGGCTCAGAGAATGTCTTCCTAAGATCAACAGTGCAAAAGAGGGAAACGTGTGCACGAGATAAGTAGATGTCCCAGTATGCGAAATTGGATAGACCCCGCAGCTTTCAACGGTCTAGATCGTCCCTGATCCCAGATCCACAGTGGGGATTGATTCCACTAATCTAACTTGCACGAAGAAAATAGTTTTTCATATCTGTGGAATCGCTTAAAAGGCGACATGTTTTAACGACTCAAATCACCCTTGCTCTCATATCAATGGTGGAAATTCATTTTGTTGATTCAGCATGCCCACGAAAATTAACTTTTAAAATTCGCGGAATTGCTTAAAGGTCGGCAAGTTTTAACGGCGGATATTTAAAGGGGTCTTGATCAAGCGCTGGAAATAATTCTGCGCACAGAGAAATTCATGAAGAGAATTCAGCGGAATTTTACAAAATGCACAAGTTCAGACATGTGTTTCCATATCCTTGTTTTGATTAAGGATCGATGGTCCTAGGTGAAAGTGCTAGCATGAATGAAGTTGTTACAGACCGCTTAAAGATCCTTTGAACTGTCATTTTCAGCAAGCGAACCTGAGTCCTTGTTGTCCAAATTCTCCAATTGATCCATCATGCATGTTCCCGCGTGCTTGTCTGTTTGGATTATGGTCATGGCAAATCTTCCAAGTGACCATTTTGTTAATATTTTCAGTCTCATGTTGTAACTGTTTTTTTCTTTGTTTCGAGGTTGGTCTCAGGAGCCTAGGATACTATAAATATACTCTCAATAGAGGAATACGGGGTTGGAACGCATGAGGTTCAAGGATATGTAAATTGAGATTTTCCCTTAATAAAATGACAGAGTCGAATGCAAGCCTGTTGCTGCAAATATTCCTATGTATTTCGTAGTTACAGTCTATAATTTCCTTTCTTTATTGTGCATGTCTTCTTGTTAAACTTGCCATTATGTTTTCTTCCATATCTAAAACTAGTGTGTAATAGCTCAAAATTCATATAGTTTTATGCTTTGGTTATTGTTGCAGATATCCACAAACCCCTTCAACCAAAGTTGATGTAGAATTCATCTCTTGATGCTCTGTTTTAATGGACTGGCATCCTTCCTTCTTTATCACCAGACAAACTGTTATTTGACTGTAACCGAATGCTATCTTTCCTTTGTATAATTTCCCCTACAAACTGTTCTGTATTTCATGAATGTATTGACTCCATAGCCCAATGTATACTTGCTTTGTTTCAACCACAAACTTAATCTTAATTTTGTTTTGTTTGTAGCTTTGACCCTGATAAAAATCTCTGAGAGATCCCTCTCTAGAAAGGAGGGGGCCATCTTTCTTTCTCAAAGTGGTTTTGTTGTTACCTTGGGAGTCACCCTCCACAACCTAGGGTGCAATTCTGAGTGCTAACAAGACATCTTAAGAGAGGAAAATCATTATGAAGCTATAGGTGCTCTCCAAATTGCTAGAAGGATCATCATTATGCTTTCCCAAAACTCTATCCAGTGTTGTCCAGAGATCTTTTGGGCTAGAAGAATCAATAAGGTAGCACATGCTTGGAGAAATAGCCATACACATAGCTCCAAATTCTCTATCACAATCATTCATCTAGTCACTTAGCTCTTCGTAAGACTCTTCACCGGCTCAAATAGATATCTCATAGATATTTTGTTTCTTTAGATATGAAATCGTCTTTAGTTTCCACTCATAATAGCTTGTGAATGGAGCAAGAAGACGAACTGATACTTTAGAATCCATTTGAAGCTATACCTGCAGAATAAACCTGCAAATCTAAAAAGGAGGATTAATTAATGAGATCTCAAAGATCTGATGTCATGTAGAGATTTGATATATTTAGCTCTGATACCATGTAGAAATTCTAAAGCCTTGATGATAAAAATACTTTCATAAACTAGCTAAGGATCTAGGCACACAATTAACCTCACAGAGAATTGCAGAGGATTAGCATGAGGAGAGAAGAAGAGGAATTAATGAACACGCATTAATCATATTATCAATAAATGATAATTGATATTATTACATGTGTAATACATCGTTATAAAGGAAAATAGAGTTGGTAGGAGACAACTCATGCTAACTCATAAAGAAGACTTACTAAATATGATAAACCCCCTTAGGTGAAAAAAGCAGTTTCCTAATTATACCAAGAGATCGCAAATTAGCTAAGGCATGAGTGAGTGATGATGTGTAAAGGAAAGATGTGTTAATCCTGGAATATGAGAGAAAATAATGGAGGATGGGTTGGCAACAAAAGTTACCAATCTCCTAGTTAACTAGTTGTTCATTATCCACAGAAAAGTTGGATAAAAGAACAATAAGGCAGAATCTACAGGAAAGCGTTGTTACTAATTATAGGAGTCACTAAAGTGGTCAATATCATCCCAGAATCAAAATTAGAGCATTCATGGGTTATATATGAAAAGTGTTGACTTTGTAGTGCAAGTGGATGCCAACTATCCAAGCAAATGGGTAGGAAATTAATCAAATAATGATTAATATTTGATCATAAGTTGTGAGTGGGTTTATACCAGCTTAGATCCAAATCCTAGGCTCTATTAAGCACCGAGATCGATCAAATCTCTCGAGGTGNTGGTTTTAAAACCATATGCAAGGCCCTCCTACAATCATGGGTTGTTTATGAGGCCTTGCACATGGTCTTAAAACCATTTGCAAGGCCCTCCTAAACCATGTACAGTAAAACCATGGGTTGTTTAGGAGGCCTTGCACATGGTTTAAAAACTATGTGCAATGCCTCCTAAACCATGTACAATAAAACCATGGGTTGTTTAGAATGTGCAAGGCCAACATTTTTTTGCGAATAATTCAATTTTGTGTTTTTTTCTTGACCCACATATTTTTTTTACGAATAATTAAATTTTTACTTTTTTATTGTTTTGTTAGGTAGGAAGATTACATCTCCCTCATATTAGATTGTTTTTGTGGCAGACATCTATTTTGTCTTATTAGAAAATTTATTTTTTATTAATAAAAATAACATTAGGAAAGTGATATTATTTTTTATTTTGTGTTACAAAATCTCTCCTATAATATTCACTATCACTATTATTTTTTGCCAACATGTTACAAACGTTACAAGATCTCTCCCATAATATTCACTATCACTATTATATTTTGCCGACATGTTATAAACTTACTAACACGTTACAAGATCTCTCCCATAATATTCGCTATCACTATTATATTTTGCCGACATGTTATAAACTTACTAACACGTTACAAGATCTCTCCCATAATATTCACTATCAGTATTATTTTTTGCCGACATGTTACAAACGTTACATCACGTTACAAGATCTCCCCATAGTGGACTGTAGAGCGCGTCTTGGCGCAAATATTCCAACACCCTCATTTTAGTTTGAATTTATGATGATATCTCTAAAATAATCAGAAATATAGATGCATATAGGGTCCAACAACAAGGCTATGGTCACCATTTAACAATTATTATGTCCAAAAAGTTGATGAAAGAGCCAAAACCACATAGAGAAAATCCTCCCCCAAGAAAGGACACGAGAGGCAAACCAAAAATGTTGAAAATGTTGAATTGTTGATGTTACTCCAAGCTAAATGTTGGTTTCTAAAGGAATCTTCTTCTTTGGAAGAAGAGAAATCTGCTCACCTCGATAAAAAAACATAAACAACTACGGGATGGAAATTGGGACCATGTATAACAACTGAGATCCAATGATGTGTAAGCAAGACTGAAAGTTATTGAGAGTTGTAATAAGCTCCAAGATGTTAACATGACTTGAACTCGAATCAGAGATGAAATCAATAGAGGTGAAAAAACGGGCCTCATACGCACAGGCTTTGTTAATCTCACTATGCGACACTCATCAGGCTTGCTCTATCACCTAGACGAACCAAGACCAGAAAGTCGATTGAGTTTTTGGATGGCCAAGACGATAGCCACATGACGCTGTTAAGTTTTCTCGATGTCATGAACGAGATTTGGTCATGCTGTGGCGAGGATCGCATCATCGTCTTCACCATGACTCTGGTTCGACAGAATGGACATGTATATCTTGTTATCCATTGTTAGATTCTAAGCTTTCAAACGTGTGGCATTCAATATAGGCCAGGGGAAACTTGAAGAGTTACATCGTGATGGGAAGCGTCGTGTAGCTAAGGCTCCACATCTCCAGGGGCGTTATATTTCAGCGTAGTTGGTTTTTAGTTAACTTGGTCTTTCCAGACCAGACTCATTAGAGAAAAAAGATGTTGGACAAAGCCTGAGATACAGCAAATGTATATTAGCCGAAGTGACCACCCATGGAAGAATCCATACCCGAATATATGAGACCATAAGCCACCTGCTTCTCCTTTTCCCTGCCGAGTTACAAATGTTGATAAAAGTGACTGTGAATCCACTTGTTTTTCCTTTTCCCCAAGTTACAAATGTTGATGGACTAAACCATGAAGCCACATGCTTCTCGCTTTGATTGTTGAATTAAAATGTTGAAGTCCTTTCAACCAATTGTCCTATTATGAAAGAGACTCCAGGCACATGTATTCCATGCTACCATTGATAAACCAGCTAACACCTGACACACAATGGCAATCAGCTTAGCGGCACCTTTCTGATCGTGTAGAAAGGAGAAGGTAGCTTTGCTATGCCTTTTTGTGCTTGATCATTAGACTAAATCTCCACAAATCATCAGATCCCTCTATGATGATATTCCCTTATCGATAAATCCACACGGTACATGCAATCTTCCTGGCCTTTTTCTATTGTTTTAAAAGATAGGGTGGCCCTCACCTCCGAGCCAGCAATCCCTCTGTATTTTAAAGGGATGAGAGTGTTATAGTTGCCAATGTGCTTAACACGGGAAGTAACTATAGCTTGTGGCATGCAAGAAAAGGTTAAGTGGTCTAAACACATCCTGTGAATTTAGCTTACTAAGTATCCTTCTACTAAGTAATTATCATAGATTCATTTAAAAGGAGATTTATCAAGTACTTAGAGGGAGATTTATGGTTTTAGTTTATATATTGTTTTATGTATATATGCAATTCTAAATAATTTAAATTTAATTTAAGCATGTGTGTTATTTAATATTTTTTTATAATTTTTTATAAATGACACATGTCAACTCTAGGATAAGCACTGAAGGAGTTTCACCTCTCCCACACTGGGTTGTAGAATGCACCTCTTCATATTGAGTTGTAGAATGCACATCTTCAGTGCAATGACAAGCACGTAGCTTATCCATCATTTTAGCCTAGCCCTTGACCTATATAAATATTGTCAATCTAAAACTCAAAAGTTTCAAAACAAATGGATAAGCAAGGGCTTCATTCAATCCTTGTAAAACCTATCAAACAAGGAGATACCCATGTCATCTTTATTAAAAACAAATATGAGCATATAAAGTTATGAAAAGTCACAAGAATCAAAATCTTAAAATATGTATCATGTAATATTACTATTTGTTAAAAACCAGCAGAGATTCATCTTAAAGGTGGCTCTACCAAGGGCAGAGATGGATCAAATCTCCCCAAGTGCAAACCCTTCCTTTACATTTGTACTCTAAAAAAGGGTTTGCACTAGGTTTTATACTAATGAAGTGAAATGATAAAGATATCAAATAACATATATATTACAGAGTAAGTGATCTTAATCTTTCTTCTTCAACTTTTATATTAGATACACCTGCACACTTTTCTATTGATTAGCAATTAAAGTGATCATGTAATCTATAGAGTAGGTATTGTATTTTTCTTCCATGCATTGGCATACATCTTGGATATTTGGATATCTAAGCCATAGAAAATGTATTTACCATGTATTTCTTTTTTTTAATGAATCATATAAATCATATTTCTTAATTCATAGAAGGTCAAACCTATGGGTAGTGTGGAATTTAAACATATGTTTAAATCAAAAGTTTATTTATTATTATTATTATTATTATTATATATAATTAATTCCTTGGACATATTTTTATTATTTATTTATTATCTTTTTTTTATTAATTTGATAAATGTTTGGTTTATTTTGATATATATATACTCAAAAATTAATTAGCTCATCAAGCAGATATATTGTTATTATGTTTTGATATTTTTTTTTTTTTATCAAGCCCATCAATTTTTGGTGTATTCAAATTATTGACATACAATTTGAATATTTAGATATTAAACATATATCAATGCCAACAAGTAGTTGAATAATAACACATCAAGAATGTTTAGCCATTAAGAAGTTGTATAATTAATAAAGTTAAATGATAAAGATATCAAAAAACATATATATTACAAAGTAAGTGATCTTAATCTTTCTTTTTCAACTTTTCTATTAGATACACCTACACACTTTTCTAGGTGTTCGCAATTAGAGTGACCATGTAATCTTTAGAGTGTAGAGTATGTATTGTATTTTTCTTCAATGCAATGGCAAAAAGTTTGCATATTTGGATAATTAAACGGTAAATAATTTATCTAAATGTTTGGTTTATTTTGGTATATATATACTCAAAAAAAATTGCTTATCAAGTCCACTTATTTTTATTATCGTTGATTAATTTGATAAATGTTTTGTTTATATTGATATATATTTACTCAAAAATTAATTCGCTTATCAAGCTTACATATTAAAATATATATTATGTAATATTAATATTTGTTAAAATAAACCATTTCTAAAAAAATAACTCTTAAAAATAATTTTCATTATTTATTAAATACTTTAATTAATAATTAGCATAGTGAATGGTTCGTTTTTTTATGTCATGGGTTGGAATATGTCCCCTCTTGGAAGACAATTATGGCTAAAACAAAACATCAAAAAAGGCATGGCTAACCTTCAAACATTATTTAAGAAATAAACTTAAGATTTTAAAATGCATTCCTAACCTTCAAACATTATTTAAGAAATTAACTTAGGATTTAAAATCCATTTTTTCTTGGTATTGCCTCACAAACCAAGCTAGATGCAATGTATATTATATGAGCAATATGGAATCATTTTCAAGTATATGTGGCACTCATTCTAACTATGGTTAGGCACTTTCACACTATGTGTTTTGATGATCGTCTAGTTGGTTTTCAGAAAATACGAATAGATCCACATAGGTGGAAGAATCACTGAAACATACACAAGCAACGAAATCAACGAGAATAGAGCAAGCTAGACTCTAGATGATTTGTACCTGGATTCCAACAGTTTTTTCGATGAAAATTTGGCTAAAATTGGGTAGTTTTGGGTGTTAGAATTGCATAATGAAGGTGCATCAGGAGTAATCAAGCTTGCTTAATCCATTTCTGCGATCAAAATTGTAACTCCAACAACCGAAATTGCAATTTCGACGATTTCACCATCGCCGTATTTCAACAAAAACTACCAAAGAAAGTACAAATCATCTAGATTTTAGCTCACACCAACCGAAATGGGCAAGTCAACCCATACTTTCCTTAGTGCTTGATCTATTTATTCCTATCCAAAATCTATAGGTGTTGGTGGAGCAACTAAATCTAAGGCAAAGAACATGGGACTAGCTGCTCTGCAACCCCTCTTGTTTAATGATAGTAAACACTTTTTTCCAGGAACAAAGCAAATGGGTCATTTTAGACATAAGGGATTTTTCAGGGTTAGTTGTTATATTATAATTTCAAATGCTTACAAGGAAATGAAATATGTAGAATGCACAAATATCTAGATAAGCAGGGGTTATGTAGTGTTGGTCATTATAAAATATTCCATATAGCCATTGTATAACCCAATAATTAAAAAGTTGGCAATTCTTAAAATCCTTAATTCCTTAATGAAAGAGTTTTTATGGGAGAACAAAGTTGTTGTAAGGGATTTCAACTTGGTATTAAATGCCAAGGAAGGCTCCTAGCTTAGCAATCTATAATTCCACAAATGATCAAAAAACAAAATCACAAAGAAGGTAACCAGAAACAAGAATATGAGCACCTAAACAACCTTGGCATTGTGATTCAAAAGAGATACCAAACTTAAACCTAGTTAAGCACAAATTTATTCCCCATAGTGTGAGGATTAGGAATTAAGGAGACAAAATTTATTCTCAAATATCTAATAAGTGATAAAATAGCAACAATGGTTCTTCAAAAGACAAAGTTAGAGGAAACCTATTTAATTGTAGCAAATAATTTATTTTAAAATATATATATGAGGTATTTTAGTAGGACTTAACCACTTTATGGGACCCACTAATGCTTAGAACGGACCATGTACAAATTGCAAATCACTAAATAAAGGTGGGTTTCTTAGTGTTGGTGATAGAGTAAACATTCCAAATTACATTAGTACCAATTATATTGTTGGTGATGGAAAAAAACTAGAAATTGCTTGTATATGCCCAAATCATTAGTACTAATAATCATTATTCGGAATTAAAAGGCCTCCGTAGACTTGGATTGATCACATGGGATGGAAAAGGAATGAATCAAATATTATTGGGTTATATTTGAATGCACATGGACTAAGTTACTTCAAATAATAAAAACATGGAGTTCTTCCACCACTAAACAGTAATAGAATAAACGACACAAGATCTTAGAGATCACTTTTTTTAAGTGGTGACAAATTTAATGAATATGATCAGATATAGAATTCAAATTTTTAATCACTTCTTTATTAGGAAGAAGCAGAATGGAGACTCCAAAGTAGATCCATTTGGATAGCTAAGGGAGACAATGACACAAAATTCATAGGAAGGAAATCAATACTATATGGGATTTTTTTTTTTAAGTTTTCAAGGAAATTGAAAAAATTGGGAGGTAATACTTTAAGAATATCTTCAAAGACCTTGAGATATTTTTAAAAACCTTAAGACTGCAAATATTGGTGAGATGGTGAAAATTATAAAGCTCTTGCCTAGAATCATAAATGATCAAGTGAATTTAGAATTGAAGTTCAAGTGATGAAAGAATAGATGATATCAATGCTAGCATCCTTTAAAAAGTTAAAAGTTCCAAGCCCAATGGTCATACCTTTGAATTTTTCCTTGGTTTTTATGACTTGTTAGAAAGAGATCTTTTTAGAATAGTTGAGGAAGCTTCACAATTGAGGAAAATTTTAGGAACCTTAACTTCCACATTTATAGCTCTCATTCCCAAAATCCAACATCCTTCTTCATTTGAAGAAATTATGCCTATATTCTTATGTAATATTATATATAAAAATATAGCAAAAATTATTTCTATTAAACTTAAAGGGAATTTTTCTAGTATGATTTCAAATGAACAATTTGGATTTCGGTTCAATCAACAGATCCCAAGGCATCTATTGGAACATAACAAGTAGGAATATATAATATAAAGGTTCAAAAAGTACCCAATGTTATGATGAAACTTGACTTGGACAAGGCATATGATTAGGATACTTAATGGCCCATCCATCTCGAGTGACCAAGGTTATTAATACATCACACATCATTCATGCTTCGACGTGCAAATCATTACCTCTACACATGAGGATCCGACTTGTCACACAAGTCCTTAGCCTTGACCAACAAGACTATACAACATCTTCACTTTGGCATATCAAAGTACAATCCTCAACATATGAGGCTTAGCCTATAAGGCTGATATAGTCATTCTTGAGTCCACCTCAAGATCCTTCTTCCAAGTTTCATGAGTCCAACTCAAATTCCCTAAGGCACTACCTCAACGCATAAGGCGCAATCCTAGTGCACAAGGTTGGCTTGAAGAAATGGCTCATGGTATGTATAAATTTAACAATATGTAGGTATAACCAGTATGTATCCTAGACAAGAAAGTTATGTTGCTTTGAAATAGACAAATAGGGAAAGTAAAGTCCAATGGACCCACTACAACCCTGAAGAAGCAATGTAGGAGCTAAAGGATGCTATGTGAGAGGCATACCCACATCTATTTTGAAAATTTTAATGTAAATTCGTGTTTATGCAATGTTCATATGCACCAAGGAGGATGTATACATTAAGAGTGAACAGAATGTAACTCCCCATTTTTAACCTCAAAATGAAATTTCGTATGTACTGATGAAGTGGCTAGAAGCAAGACATATATGGCCTAGAATGACCAAATATTTTGTTTATATACCTTTATATATATATATATATATATATATATAAATAAAATAAAAACTCCGACAAAAACAAAGGACAAAGTGGGAGAAGTGAAAGGGGGTTAGGTGTGAACTTTATTGAGTTATTAACCTAAGCCCTGAGAGTTTTTTACTATAAACCTTTTCTAGTTATTAAAAAGGAAAATGTGGGCTTCTCATGAGATCCATGTGGGGAGTTTGGAGCATCCAAATATAAAGTTATAACTTAGAATAATCATTCATTATTCATTGACTCCCTTGTGATACTAGATTGTACCAAATGGAGAGAAGAGTATCGTATTTTCATGGAAGTTCATGTCAATGCCAAAAGATTTATTGGTAATGATTATGGTGTCATTGTGAGAGGAAATCTATCCTATAGTTGAGAACCCTTATAGTCCTATTAGTGAGATTTCTTGGCCAAGTTGTATTGGAGCACTAAAAAGGAATTGGGATAGCCTAAGGGATTGCTTGCAAAGAAGAGGATTACATTCCTAGTATTGTGCAAGCTAAAGGGGGAGAGGGATTGTTGATTGAAAGAACTATAAAGAATCTTTCTAACACCTATCAACTCATGGGTTATGGGTTGAGCAAGAGAACATAGAGTTAGAGCTTAGGAATCCACCCTTGTGGATTGAAAGCCTCAAACTCAAAGGTGGCTTTGTCAGAAAGAGATTATGTACTACAAAGATCCTATAACTAGGAGGAACTTTTTTCTTTTTAGCCACTCAAAGGATCATCTCTCAAAAAGATAAGTTTTGTAATTATGTTATGAACTGCCATGATTTATATTTATGCTTTGTATATATTTAATTTACAATTTATATAAATGGGTGCATGAATTTAATTACAATAATCATGGATGAATCCATGGTATGAATGCACATATATTAAATGGTTTGTTGTAATTTATCTTCCATAGTTAAATTATATACCTAGACAATGAATTTTAAATTATGTGTTGGAGTTAAAAAAAATGGTGAAATTAAGTACCCCAGAGACCAAGACAAGGCCAAAAGGATTTCGGGTACATGGCATATAAGAATGTTAAATCATAGTGCAATAAAATTTTAGATCAAGAGGATTAAATAAAATTGTCAAAAAATGAGGAAATGAAAGAGTATATAGCCAACCATGGTTACTGAGAAAAAATTGAAGAACAAATAGAGACCAAATTTGATGATGAAAAATAGTTTTAAAATGTAGTCCACTTAAAACAATATATATATGGTTAGCTTTGGCAACAAAGTATTAACATGACATAATTACATTAAAAAAAGTTGAAATGAAGTGAGATTTCCTTTATCTAAAAATAATGAAGAAGCAAATCATCTTGTCAATTGCTCATCTTCTGTATTTGTTTGGAATTTTCTACTATAAAATCAAGAGTGGTAATGTGAGTCCACGCACAACATTCAACTTTGTCTCATACACAACATTTATCTTGGTTATTTGCCTTCTTTGAGAGTATCTACACCAATTTTGACTTTTATACACTTCCCTTCACTAGTCGTCTTGGTTGAGAGGAGATATACAACTTTCCATTTTATCTTTTATATACAACATTCACTTTTTATAATATTTTCTCTGTGCACATTGTTCCACTACCCTTTTTATGCATTACATACAATTGAACCAAGTCACACTAAGATGTATTAATTGACAACAATATTATAACGAGAGCTATAAAATATTTAGTGATAATTTTGTAAAAACACTCAATTTTTTAAGAATTCGATATAGTTTTTAAAATAAATTTGCATTTTTTTTTAAAGAAATAACTTTATTCTATGAAATTTGGGTGTCATTTTAGAAAAAATGGATTGAAAACAAATAATCTATTTTTGAAAAGAAAATATAGAAAATTAACCTGTGAGCAAAATAAAGCTCCTAATATTTTCCACGGAAATATTGGATGCTCATCACAAGGCTACAATGATTATTAATATGACTATGTCATCATTGTTGTTTGGTGAATTAACAAAAATAGGTTTTTTCCAAGGAAAATTAACAAAAATAGGTATAATGGTATGTTTTAAATTTATTTCCTATGAATTATTTTGACTATTTTGACGTAGACCAAAGGGTAAAGTACTTTGGTTTCAAACTAATACTAAGTAATTGTAAATGAGAATTGGGTGTGATCATACAACAAGATAGAAGTCAAAATTTTGGTATGGTGTAACAGGATGTTGACATGAGGTAGAAAACTAATCTTGGACAAAGCAATTTTCGAAAGCATTTCAATGTAANTAGCTCAAGTGGTTGAGTGTTGTAAGTTGTGAGTAGAGGGTCTTGGGGTCAAATCCTTAGGTGTCTATGCATTGCTATATAAGGGCATCACTTGATGACCTCGTCAGGTTAGCTCTATAATCAAAGTGGACAGACTGCGGCCCCTTCAAGTGGGCTCCCTATGATTCTTCCCATGGAGGTAGCAACCCAGTTAGGGTGTTTGTGAACCACGACATAAAAATATTATAGATTGGGAAAAAGGAAAAGGAAGGCTTTTATTTGGTAGAAAACAATATTAACAAGTCCAAAAAAATTAAAAGGATGGGGATTGAAAAATATTAAAATGAACTCATTAATTTATAATGGTCTTTGCAAAAAAGTGATGAAAAAAATATTTAAGGGGCATATTCATGGAAGATTAGGTTAGGGTAAAAAGCAAAAGTTTAATGGGGGGCTCTCAATAATTTGGAATACGTTGGTAATGGTCCTCCCTTTAATTCGAAAATGGGCAACTTATAGAGTAGAAACAGACAATCAAATAAAAATAGAAGAATATTTGTGGATTGGTTGTAATGTGAAATACATATTAAGAAGCACTAATAAATAAGCTTCATTCTATGGGGATCTTCTCTCAAGAGGGAGAAACAAATCAAAATGGAACAAATGTATGAGCTAAAAAAAAAATCTTGACAAAAGATCTCATTACAAAGAGATAAGGCAAAGAAATGGTCTAAATTTGTAAGATTGTTAAATCATATTGCTATAGAACTTTACATCATGAAAATGAAATAAGATTGTCAAAAAAATAAAGGAACGTGAGATCACACAACCAAACTTGGTTACTAAATGAAAATGGAAGAACATACAAGAGACCAAGTTTGGTGGTGGAAAGTAGTTTGAAAAATGTTAGCTTTGATAAGCAAAATATTAGCATATGATTCATTTTAAAAAAGAAAAAAAAATCACTTATTTTTCAAATACTCTTTTCTAGATTGTTTGAAATGAAATATTATAAGTCTCGTTTGGAAGAAACAAATGGGAACAATTAATTAGTATAGTGCTTTTATTCATGCAGAGGTTGCTCATAAAGACGTGACAGCCTTTTTAAAGGCAACATATAACCTCTAAAAAATAACCATCTTACAATTGTAGAGGGCCATTATCATCTATGAAACATGTTTTTTTAGATAGGGCATGCTAAGGTGATCCAATAATGTGGAGCAGGAGCCATTATGGTCCTTGAGTTATTTTATTATACAATTCTGAAATATATTAGCTATTATGGTCCTTGAGTTATTTCATTATACAATTCTGAAATATACTATGCTTCGTGAATTCTAGTGAAAACGGGAATAAAGAAAGGTTTAAAACATTTGCAAGTGATTAGATACTCCAAATTATTGGTGGATTAAACAAACAACCAAAACAAATCAATTTACTAATGTTTATATAGAGTTCAACTAGAAAGGAGATCAGCACTCTTGAGACAATTCAACTAGAAAGGAGATCAGCACTCTTGAGAGCAGGGACGATTCATAAAGGAACCCTGTCTAAGCAAGTGCTCAAAGGAGGGGATTCAATTTTTCTTTGTTGATCCTAGATCGTAACTTGAAGAATGGTTAAGTAATTGATGGGTCAATTTTTTTATAATGTTGAATTATTTGCTAAAGCTATAATTTGGGATGCCTGGGAAGACTACTTAAATGGGCATAGCATAGGTTTAGAGTCTATTTTGTGTTACAAAAAAAAAAAAAAGGATGCTCAAATGGGTATAGCATAAGTTTAGAGTCTAATTTGTGTTACCCGTTTCTTCATACAATGTTTCAATCAAAGTCGTTAGAAAAAAAATTAAAAGGATGCTCAAACTCTAATCAAGAATCTCATTTAAAAGGACTAAAAAGGTTTGATACAAGAAAGATTAGAGATTAATCATTCAGAAAATAATAAAGCCATTCAAAACAACAAAAATAACAAAGCATAGTGAAACAATATTCAAATTACACATAGCAAGTTTCTTCAAGAAGAGTGTAGTTCACTAAGAACTAAATCAATTAAGTCAAGACATGTGTGGGAATGTGTGGGAATGTCAAGGATCACCCCATCAAGAAGAGTGCAATTCAACCCCCATTCAAGAAGAGTGTAGTTCACTAAGAACTAAATCAACTAGGTCAAGACATGTGCGGGAATGTCAAGGATCACCCCCACCCATAAATAGAAGGCCTAACTATTTTTTTAGGACCACAAGAGGGATTAAATCAACTAGGTCAAGACATGTGCGGGAATGTCAAGGATCACCCCCACCCATAAATAGAAGGCCTAACTATTTTTTTAGGACCACAAGAGGGATAAAGCACAGTTATTCATTTTTCTCTACTTTATATTCTAATAATTGAGGTACTTGGAAGGGATCTTGAAAGGAGGGACTGGATCCTCTTATCACTATAGATAAAGGGGGTGATTGTGTTCAATCACTCACAGTTCACCAAATACAACTTGCTCACTATAGTTAAAGGGTGATTGCGTTCAATTACTCACAGTTCACCAAATACAACTTGCTCACTATAGTTAAAGGGTGATTGCGTTCAATCACTCACAGTTCACTAAAACAGCTTGCTCTTCATAGTTGCATTAACTAGTATTGCAAAGAAAGGTTTGTTGTGCAATATTTGGATTAACTATGAACTAAATAAACTATAGGTTTGTTGTGCAATAGTTGGATTGAGTATGAACTAAATAAACTATGTTAAGGCATATGTCGAAATGTCATGGATTACCTCAATCAAAAAATGGAAAGCCTATTAATTGTTTTATCCATTTTCCCTAATTTTACATTCTACTGATTAAGACTATTAGAAGAGGTATTGAAAAATAGAGACTCGCTCCCTGCTATGATATTGAAGAAGAAACAACATTCTATCACTCACAGTGAAGAAGCAACAACATTCTATCACTCACAGTTCAGCACAACTTGCTCCTTGTAGTTGCATCAACCAACATAGTAAAAAAAGTTTCAAAGAGATTTGATTTTTTTTTAAATCAACTTAAAAATGCAAGATAATACCACTCTGTGATTGCATTACGGTAAAGATTTTATAGAGATACATTAATAAAATTTTGACTTTCTTGGATAAATCAATATAAAACTAATGCAAGATATAAAGTAGAACTTCTACGACTTAGAAATAGAAATATTTTCATTACATGTGAGATCTCCGTAGCAGTAAGAGTTAAAAAAAAACCCCAACGATATATGATTGCCCCCCAACATAAAAAGTAAGAATTATAACATTTGCAAGAAAATACATCATGGTTGTTTCCAAAAGAGAGTATTTAATAATGAGATCATAGCCATATCTCCCTTTTGCTTCTTTCACCCCACAAAATGGAGTTCTATGAATTTGAGATTTCAATGTAATGAATTAAGCTTTTAAAGCCAAGATTATGTGGAACCTTGTATAAGGAGGTATGCTCAGTGGATGCTCTTCTTTAGAAAGATATACCTAGTAGAAGGACACCATATAAAATTATTGCCAAAGAAAATTATAAATGCATCACCCTAAATATCCTTACTTCACATTGAGATGCATATCAAGCAATTATTTGTAGAGATCCAAAACATGGTTTCTTGGTGGTCTAGGGACAAAGAAAAGCAAAAGAAAAGCACCCTCCCATGGACTCGTAAACTTGTTCCATTAAATTCCTTCTAATACATCACTTAAAGATAGAAATAAGTGACCAATCCTTCAAAAATGGTTTAATATCATCATTTAAGAAGTCTGGTAAGCATTTCAATTCGAAATAACACCTCCAAATGGATATAGGATTGAAGCATAGAAATAAACCTTTCTCTAAATCACTAATCACTAGCACCAATCCCAGTAGGGCCACAATCTTGCAACAACTTGAAGACCTAGAATACACCATAAATGGGCCAAGAAAAAGAAAAGTTCAGCATTAAAAGATCATGGACCTTCTATTTGAGAAGTAAAAGAAAAGTTCAAGAATAAAAAAACATGAACCTTCTATTTGAGAATCACCCTTTAAGGAATAGCATCTCCTACTAACATAATGGTTGATCGATACAGTAGATATTTAGTTTAGGTGAAAGTGAACTATAAATAATCCTTTTTCCAAAAGGAAAACCAATAAAATACCATGTTTATATAGAAAATCACGACGACCACCAAAATTGCCAATAATGCACTAAGCTTCTTGAAAGAATGTCCAAGTGAAAGTGAACTGTAAGGCAATAAAAATGAATCCTTTTCCGCACCGCTTCCAAAGGAAACCCAAGGCACGTATGGGTGAATCCTTTTCCGCACCGCTTCCAAAGGAAACCCAAGGCACGTATGGGCGAGAGGTCACATCTTTAATCTCTTGAAGCCACGGTCTGCAAATCCACCTACGATCTAGATTGTTGTTTCAATAACATGGTTAAAGGTACATCCAATTGTCAACAAATTCTCCCACCATAGAATGGGGCACATGTAGAGGACTAAGAGCACGTGGCGAGGGCAGCTCCATTCAAGGGCTTTCCCATCATTATTAAAAATCCGTGCTCTAACCTTAAATATTGTAGGAAACACTTCCTTCCAAGGATGCCTTAAGAACCAAATAGGATATATAGACGAGACTTAGGTCATTCTAGGAGTTGGCTCATCCAACCTATAGGAGAGTGCGCCAATCCTAGGTGGACAATAAAGTTGGATTGCACAAAGTATTCTAATGAGAAATGCAAGAAAATAAATGGTACCTCTTTTGAGATGACACGTAGGAGGTAAGGCTAGTACCACACGTTTCTAATCAATTGAAAGCATTAACCCTAGCTTTTGTAGTAAATGGTAAGTTCCTTGCTTGAAGGGTTAATAGAGCTGCACTGGTAAGAGTGGACGTAGATGCTATTATGGGACGTGGGAGTAACACCTGAGGATTTGATACACAATCTCAAGGAATTAGAGATTTTTTTATATCAAGTTATGAAGGCAGTACAGATTTTTAACATCAAGGAGTAAGACAACTGCAATGTTGAAATTAAAAGAACGAGTTAATTATATAAAGAAGTTAATGAATGCTCACAGGAAAGGAGATGGTTCCTCAGGGAGGAAAGGCTATAATACTCATGTGCCTCGCAGGCTCGTTTGCCAAGGAATTCTCAAAGTCATCTAAAATCTTTTTATGTATAACAAAATCATAAATAGCTGTAGAAATTTGAACTTTTAAAGGGTTCTATAAGCTAGAAGTTCAAAGATTCAACTAAAAATTTAGAAAAGCTGATCTCAAAGTTAGACACTCAGGAAAAATCTATCAGACACCTTAAACGACGAATCTGAAAAGATAAAAGTAGCTTCATACTTTTTTAGGTTGGTGTGGAAAAGAGATAACAATGAATTAACTCATGAAATTTCCTTGAATAATAAGTGGCTTCATACTTTTTTTTTAGGTTGATGTGGGAAAAGAAAAAATAATGAATTAACTGAAATAATAGAAGTAGCTTCATACCATTTTAGGTTGGTGTGGGAAAAGAGATAACTACGAATTAACTGAGGAAATTTCCATGAATAATAAAAGTAGCTTTTTTTTAGGTTGGTGTGGGAAAAGAGATAACAATGAATTAACTGAGGAAATTTCCATGAATAATAAAAGTAACTTTTTTTAGGTTGGTGTGGGAAAAGAAACAACAATGAATTAACTGAGGAAATTTCCATGAATAATAAAAGTAGCTTCATACTTTTTTAGGTTGGTGTGGGAAAAGAGAAAATAATGAATTAATTGAGGAATTACTCAAATGTAGCTTCATACTTTTTTAGGTTGATGTGGGAAAAGGGATAACAATGAATCAATTGAGGAAATTTCCAAGGATGAAATGATGACTATATTGACTTCATTTCAAAAAGGATGTATCCCTGGACCAGATAGCTGGTCTGTGGAGTTCTTTATGGGCTTTGTTTTGTCTCTGGGAAGAAAACCTACTGAAAGTGGGAGTCAGGACAAGGCGTAAATTGATAGGCTCTTTCAGCTCTGCTTCATTGCACTCATTAGACAAGCCAAAAGTATGGGATGACTTCAAACCTAGCTCACTTTGAAATAGTATTTATAAGATCATTACTAAGGAACTTGCCATCAAACTGAAAAAAAATGGTCCAGGTTGATCTTCCCAAAATAGTTTAGATTTTTAGATGGGAGACAAATCCACGAAGCCATAGGATCACCTCAGAAAGGGCTACATTCCGTTTGAGTGAAGAAAGGCCTACATTCCGTTGGAGTGAAGAAACTGTGTAATAGTGTTGAAGTTGGACCTCGCAAAGGCTTATGATGGAACTGATTTAAGTTTAGCTCAAACTACTTATCATTGATATTGTGTTTAAACCAATCGCCGTTAACTGGCTTCTGGAATGTGTCTTTGTTTTGTCTCTGGGAAGAAAACCTACTGAAAGTGGGAGTCAGGACATCACATGTAAAGTGATAGGCTCTTTCAGCTCTGCTTCACTGCACTCATTAGACAAGCCAAAAGTATGGGACGACTTCAAACCTAGCTCACTTTGAAGTAGTATTTATAAGATCATTGCTAAGGAACTTGCCATCAAATTGAAAAAAAATTGAAATAGTATTTATAAGATCATTACTATGGAACTTGCCATCAAATTGAAAAAAAATTGTCCAGGTTGATCTTCCCAAAACAGTTTAGATTTTTAAATGGGAGACAAATCCACGAGGCCATAGGATCACCTCAGAAAGGCCTACATTCCGTTTGAGTGAAGAAAGGCCTACATTCCGTTGGAGTGAAGAAACTGTGTAATAGTGTTGAAGTTGGACCTCTCTAAGGCTTATGATGGAACTTATTAAGGCTTATGATGGAACTGATTTAAGTTTATCTCAAAACTACTTAACATTGATATTGGATTTAAACTAATCGCCGTTAACTGGATTCTGGAATGTGTTTTTTTTATTTCTTTGCTGTACTCAAATGGGGCAGCCTTCCCATTTTTCAGACCCGCTATAGACCTGAAACAAGGATGTCCACTCTCCTTATTTGTTCTTAATGGTAGATGAAAAGGATAGGCGTGACTAATATTGGAGACGGAAAGATTGGGAAGTACAAAGGGAGTTAAGATAGGGAAAACGGAATTAGTCACATGTTATTTGAAGACACCGTTTACTAATGGTTCTCTGGGTGGATATAGGGTTCTTAAGGAAATATCACAATTGTACAATGAAGACATTGGGATGGAAATAAATCTCCACAAACCAAAAAAAAGTTTCATGGACTAAATGAAATTACACATCAAGCATTCAATCTTTTGTTTCGATATACAGTGCTAGAACTTAATGATGATTTAAAATACCTGGGATTCACTTTGAAAGCAAATGGCTACTGAGCACAGGATTGGCAATAGCTTTTAGGGTGGATAGAAATAAGGATCCAGTCACGGCGTAATAAGATGGCTCTCCAAAGGAGGCCGGTTGATTTGGGTCAAGTCTATACTTGAGACAATCCCGATATATTGGCAAACCTCAGCTCACATTCCTAAGGGGGTGTTAGAAAGGATTAGAAGATTTTGTTATAATTTCCTGTGTATAGATAAGTGTGAACAGGGAGGGGTGTTGGAAAGGTTTAGAAGACTTTGTTTTAATTTCTGAACAGCGAGTATCATATTGCAAAGTGGTCCCCAAGAAAACAATTCTTCATATGTGGCTAGCCTTAAATAATAGAGTTTTGAACGGGAAATTATTTCAAAGAAGACAGACTCAGGGTCCCAGACTGTGCTGTTTATGTAAGAGCAATGAGAAACGTTTTGCCCCCTGGATATCATCTGCTCACTTTCTAGACAAGTTTTTGAAAAGATATTGCCCATGGATTAATATTCATAATCTCTGGACCAGTGCCACAGTAGAAAATTGCTTATTTCACTTGTTCATAGACAAGATCCGACAATGCTAAACACTATTCCCTTTTCTAGTTCTCCGGAGAATTTGGATTAGCTTGTAGTGCATCATTATTCAAAGGAAAATATGTGTTTCCCTTCCAAGCCACAGCCCCGGTAACTGCTTTGCTCCAGTGCTTTCAAGGAAAACACTTAAACGAGGATCCCTTGTCAAGTGGGAAAACTAATCATTGATAAGCCCTGCCCTTGGTGTTTTTTCAATGATGCCTGTCAAGGGACAGAAAACATATCTGGCCTGGGAGGTTTATTACGCTTGGACGATGGTTATTATTTCAAATTTAAAGCCAATCTGGACAGTGGCTCCTACAACACAGAACTAATGGCAGTCGGATCCTTCGTAATGGTGGTTGTGTCCAGACTCCAAAGGTGTAGGCAGAATTCAGGTACATGGGGACTCTTCTGGTGATTAAATTGCTGAACCTTGAACAAACAATTCACAATGCGAATTTGCAGCCATGGTAACTTGATTTCAAGAAAATTCCAGTTTAAGATGATCACATATAATCATATTTGAGTTCTCAACACAGTAGGTAATACTCTTTCTAAACAAGGCTTGGATCTGGGTCACAGGTTTTCTCTGGCTTGGAAGAGCATGTATATGGGGTGATTTCTGAGTCTAGACAGAAACTTTAATTATATTTCCTTTTTAGTAATGATACAAAGGAGTTGTCCTAATATGAAGATAACATATGTTGAAATAGACTGTATTAAGATATATGAGACATGTAGGGGGTGTCTATGAGAAAAGAGTCCTACGTTGAGAGAGACTAGAAGACAGTGGCCAGTCAGCGTCAAGAGACTTGAGAGTTTTAAGAATCTAGAAGTCAGTGGCCAGTCAGTGTCAAGAGACTTTATGTTGATAGACTGGACTTTGGCACTGGAGTATGTGTATTTCGTTCTCTTTAATAATACAAGGTGCAATTTATTTTTTTAGGAGAGAGCGAGCACTAGATTGTCCCAGAAACAACACCTAATCCACTTCCACACAAAGGCAGCAGGCATTTGAGGCAAATCCAAAAATCCATTGAGACCATTGATTTCCCAGACATGGGTGAGAATTTATCGTACCAAAACAACAACTGCAGTTGGGTCGGTATTTCATCGCCTGAAGCTGGACTGACATTTCATAAACAGTTGTTATTAAGAAAACCTTCTGGAGTGTTTATCCAGGAAGCTACCTATAGCGTAAATCATTGCAATGCACAAGAAGGAAATGCAGACAGATTACAAACCTGCAATGAAATTTCATCAACTGTTATTGAACAAAAAACTGCAGGGGGCGCTCATCTAGCCGCCTCTACCTAACACATCGTTGCAACGATTAATACAAGAAAGATGCAGACATCGATAACAAACCTACCATGGCATATTTCATTAACAGCTATTATTTGGCAAAAAACTGCAGGAGTGCTCAACTAGGCAGCTACCTAAAACATTGATCATTACAACAATGAACAAGAAAAATAAATGTAGGCTTATATAACAATTGTGGTCCATGATGTATTACCAAAAAGCTTTGCCAATCTGAAAGGTAATTTTGGAATGCAGGATGCCATGTTAATGTGATAACGTCCTCCCTCACTCCAGTTTCAACAACGCTGGTAGGTTTGGGAACATGCATTGGTGCCATCTTTGGATTGCAGTTGTTATTCATGTGTTGTAAATGGCTATCTTGCTACAGTGGCATATCATGAGGTCAGGATTTTGTTCAACATTAAACTCTTCCTTCTAATAGAACATGAACCTCACTGGGGCATGCAATCCATTAAAATGTTTAAGCACCTCTTTTATAAAACAAAATTAAGTTTAAAACAGTAAAGAATGTGAATAAAGGGTGTGACCAATTTGTGATTCCTGCCATTTTGAGAACATGCCATGATCTGAGTCCTCCAGTATACAGTCATCCCATGGTCTTTCCCGTGAGGGAAGATTCTCCCGAAAACAAATACCCTGGAAAAATGTTTATTGAAATGGGATCCCGGTTCACTAGCTCTTTGTCTGGCTGAGGTAACACTGTTTTTGCAATAAATTACAAATTTGATAGAGTACCACTGCTGTTGAATGTTTTTTTTAAGGATGGCAACAACTGGTACAGATCTGCATAGATGATGCTAATGGACAGAAACAAATGCAAAGACACGGTTGAAAACATAGTTACATATATCATGTCGGCTAATATATCGCCAAGGGTGCAGAATGTAACTTATCGGCAACAATGGCAAAAATATCAAAAAATATTGGCAAATGTCGTAAACCGTCAAAAAAATACAAAAATAACCATTTTTTCAATTTTTAACATCTAAAGCAACAACATCAAATAAACACATTACTACATAAACATGAAAATACAACTAATATATAAGATGCATAACATGTCAAACGGTGGATCATGATCACATATCGACTATAAACTGAAAATACTGAAATATGTTCCTGATGGAATGATAAAAAATCACATCAAATGATGAAAATAAATGTCTCTCAAGAGATGAATCATCATGACTCATGAGGCATCTAGATACTACATAGTACAATGATAAATAGTAGGAATCATCAATCTCTTCTACCCCTTTTATAGGCAAGGGGCACCGCTCTTCATCTGGAAGCAGTAGGGGGGTCCTGTAGATGCTTTGGATGAGTTGGACGTCAAATTGGAAGCTTTAACTACTTCGGGCTATAGTGGAAAGTAATGGGGCTGAGGTGGAAACCAATGTGAGTTATTTCCTCCATAACTGAATATATCATAAAAATTATTGCCCATATTGGGATCATATTCATCAATAGCACCCTATGCCCCCCTCCTCTAGGCTCTAGCCCTTATCTCTACCTCAAATCTCAAAGTTGATCCTCCAATGATATTAGCCAACACTCTACAATTTTTTATGAAACTTCCCATGCTTAATGAGTGAAGGGTACATTTTTATCAAGGTCATGATGAAAGATTTCAACAGTCAATGCCACCAACATCAAGGTACATAGAGGGACTCATCTGCTTGATTAAATGCCAATTCCGTACCTTCATACTTGATAAAATCCAATGGAATTGTTGCAATCTTGAAATCCTGAAAATTAATAAGCCTATTGAATTCTGAATGGGATCTAAAATTCTACATTTTGCATATGAAGTCCGATGAGGTTGGAACCACTCAAACATCCTGAAACAATCAATGGTAATGTTAAAATTTAAGTAATTTAATATTACCATTTATTACTTTAAGAATTTAATATCTCTAGTTTTAATAACACTGCCGAAAACTTAACCCATACATTTATTCCCAAATTCCATGCAATTTTAGCAGGGCGATATTTCCAAAATATATATTTCCAATATATCGCAACACATTCAATATATTGCGATATATTGAATATATTCAATATATTCAAAATGAGATTTTTTAGTGGCAATATTTCGCCAAGGGGAATGACTCACGTCATATTATGATATGGGCAATATATCGCCGATATATGAACTATTGTTGAAAGCACAACCTGGAAACACTATTCACAACCTGAAGTTTATAATTGAAAACAATGGTAATTGCACCCACTTACAGCAGTTAATAGGAATGATAGCAATACTTTAACTGAGTAAGTTAAGCCCACGAATTTAAAATAACCACAGCAAAAGGACTTAGTCAGGTTATTGGGTTTTAAACTAATCTTTACAGTGTTAAAATAACTACAAACAAAGGACTCAGGCAGGATACAAATAGTCAAAAGAAATCATTTACAATATGGAGCACCATACAAAATTACCACAAGTACCAACAGATGAAACATACAGTTCGAATAAGAATGAATCGCTCGATTGTAATCAGCAAAATTGAAAAGCATTTCAAAACACTGAAAAGTAACATAGGAAGCCAAAATGTGTTCTATATGCAAATGCCTTTGGTAAATCTCAAAGTAATATGCACCAAACTTAAATGTAACTAAAATTCTCGACTAAGAAGAATGAACATATTTTTTTCTTTAAAAATATCTGAACTACAAATTATATGAAAATAGTCAAAAGTATTTCCTTGGGATACTTGAACAAACACGCAACAAATATGTTGACATAAAAATACCCAGCACTTTAAAAAACATAAAAATTTTCCCTGCAAAACTCCCTTACATACAAGAGATCTCATTATTTCTAGTCTTCGTCTCCAGCGCCAATTGCAATGAATACCAAAGGAGACAAATATAGTTGTAATCATGTTAAAATGTTTATTTCCCAGCTAAACTGGGAAACTGCCCTGGATCCTCAATCCGAGGAGTAAGTTGGCCAGCATAACCACCATCATAACCACCTCTAAAAAAACCACCACGATCACCACGACCACGTCCCCGACCCCTACCTCGCCCACCAGAAGAATAGTGGTTTTCCCCTTCAGCAGGCTTTAGAAATTCGTTGATGCTTATAGACTTTAGAGAAAAAATCCAATATTAGATAATGTCAAAAAAATAATGAAAACCATAGATTGCGCTAAGCCTTTGCTCACCTTCCTGATCTTTTCCTCTTTTTCTGCATCTCTTCGTCTGGCTGCTTCCTTCTCTGAGCCCTGAAAGAATATGCCAAATACACTATTTTGGTAAGAAGCACAGCTAGCAAAACATCACCAAAACTTTGCAGAATAACATACTAAAACCATTGTATTGTCATAAGACAGACTTACCAATTTTATAAATACATCATCACTGTTTTTCTTAACCGACAGTTGTTGCATAGACTCGAATTCCTTTGCATCAACCTTTCTTTCTTCTAACTTCATTGCCATCAAAGTCTTCCGTTTCTCCTCCAACACTTTCTCATACTCATCAAGAGTCATCTCCTGTTGCACACAAATATCTCATCAATAAATTGTGCATAGTGCATTACCCAGGAAAAAGAGAGACACATCTTGCATTACATATAAAAAGCCACAAGGGGTTGCTCAGTTGGATGGATCTTCCGGGTCCAAGACATATAAGGTTGAGGTCAGGGGTTTAATTCTCTCTTGGTCCTTCAGGGTCAGTTACCCAGGTTGGTGCTGGGGATAGGCTCCAAAAATAGCCTAACAGGACGCAGCCCCTTCGGATGGGACCCCTTAGATTATTTTTGTGGATGTAGTGGCACGATCATCAGGCATGAACCACATTGAAAAAAAAATACATATAAAACCTTTCACTCTGTCAAACTAAAAAGTTAGCACGACAGACTGTAAGATCTGATTTTGGTGATGTAATGTCAGGAGTAAAAGTTTCTGCAAGTGTCTGGGGCCACCTGGCATGATGCAGTCCATTAAAAGGACAGACAACTATGTGTATTCTCTTTTTCAGTTGAAAATAAAAAATAAAAATAAAACAAGGTAAAAAATAAAGTTGGCAAGAAAAATATTTCCCAAATAATACAACACCTAGAACCAGCATGCTTTGATCTTGTGAGCTATATTCTGTGGAACTAAAATCACCTAGAAATATACACAATCATGGCAAGATAAGCTGCTAGCCAATATTCACAACTAGTTGGTCAGTCTTGCAATCCAGCAACAGCCACAAACTCAATATTCTAGTTTCACTTCCCTTAATGCAACAGAAATTAATTATCAGAAGTATTTGCAAAGATGCATTTTGGTTTACATTCCATGCTCTAAAAATATATTAATCAAGCCCCAAAAAGAGATAGACAGTAGGTTTGCCTTCGCATAAATAAGAACCAATTTAAATGCCCTACATATATTCACTGTAGAAGTGCCATAAGTAAATAAATACAATATTAAAAACAGAAGATTAGCCTTTGCTTATTCCTCTTCTTTCTTCTCTTCAAATGTAATGCAGCATCTCAGTTTACTTCTTATGCTTCAAAGATATCTTAATCAATCTCCCAAAAAGTAATACAAGCTACGTTTCTCTTTGGTACAAATAAGAATTATTTTAGATGGCCTACATGAATTCACTGTAGAAGTGCCATAAAATAAGGAAATGCAGGCTTACATTATCCTCTTCCTCTTCTTTCCTCTTACATCAATTCACTGTAAAGGTGCCATTAAATAAGAAAATGGAGGTTTACCTTGTCCTCTTCCTCTTCTTTCTTCTCTTCAGACTCTGGAGCAGGAATTTCTTGATTGGCCTCGTGGTTGTTTTTCTGTTCTTCCTGTTTCTCAGGAGTTACAATCTTCTCTTCCTCTGCACGACTTAGTTCTTCAGGTTCCCTACATCCAAATTGCAAACAAGCACTTTAGAGTTCAATTTGAAATCAAAACCAAGTCAACATGTAAAGTAGAATTTAATTTCTCAATTAAAAAAACTATAGCAAATATAAAAAGTCACCAATAATAAATTGAGGTTAACATAAAATACCAACAAGAGAACTTACTGAAACCTGAAAAATGCTCACTTGTGAATACGAGAAACATACAATACCAATAAAAATCTCACAGAAACAAGAAAAACTCACTCTGTGAATCCCTGGGCCTGATCAGTAGGAGTGCCCCAATTCCCTCGACCAGCCCCCTCCCTCTTAACCTCATAGCTGCAAGAAGTCCACAATCAGGTCAGTTTCTGGCAACCTGAACCGACTGACAAAAAATAGGTGCACTAGATATTTAAATGACATTGTGTTAAAAAATTTCTTTGGAAGAATTACCCTCGTCCAGTACCACTACGACGTTCAAACTGCCTACGAGGCCTTTGAGTGTCATCACCAGCATCACTTCCATATCCTCCACGACCACCGCGACCACGGCCCCTTCCATATCCACGTCCTCTTTCAGAGGACCGACCAAATTCTCCATTTTCTTGGCGAACGGATCCATCCTCTCCGCCTTGATTAAAACCTCCACCCTGACCACTACCCAAATATCCATTGCTGTCGTTATCATTATTATAACCATTTCTATTAAAACGATCAACATTGTAGTTGCCACGGCCACGATTGTTATAGCCTGCTTCTTGATTACGGTCTCCTCCTCGACCACCTCTACCTCCTCTGCCCACTCCATTCCTTGATTCTCTCACTATCAAGAAGACACAAAAAAATAAATAACCTCCACAACAGCTATGAATGATTCTCATTTATGAAACACACAACATTAAAAAGGTGCAGACAGATCAAAAGGATTAAACATAACATCCAGAAAAACTCAACAGTCATTATAATATAAAAGGAGTTCAAATGTAAAAGAGAGACAGATGTAGAAGCAAGATTAGAACGCAAAACTTGCTTAGGTTTGCTGAAAGCAGAACTGACTTTAACAAATGTTTTGGTATTAAGAGAACTTGCTTGCGTCAAAAAGAGAGAATGATGATGGCCAGTTGCATTTGTCACAATCAAAAACTCAAAATGCAAACCTTGTCAAATACCGCTTACCAAGTTACCATGTATTCTGGCAACGGTTTTTTACAAGACTTTGATAAGACAACAACTGCATACAATCATACGGATTTTCAACAAAAATAAATAAAGAACCAGCACTTAAATGTGCAAAACATCAGTAAAACACATCAAGGGTCATCAAACCTGCTGCAGCCACATTAAATACTCTGCAGCTCAATGGATAGCTCTTGCCCACATTGAGCAGATAAAAAAGTACATAAAAGCTACTGTGAATGCAAATGCCACTTACCAGTACAAAAAGCAACCAAATTGATATGGTTAACTGGACGGATACTTAGAGCTGCTCACTTCATTACCAGCTGCTAATCTAGGAGACCTAAACTATCAAGACCTTGATGCACCGGTGAGGTGGTGACGTGGACACTTGAAAGGGTATTAAGAAGTCAACAATGGGCCATTTTCGCTTTGCTATCCACCACCCTAATGACACCAGACTCTAAGAAATGAGACCAGGCGCAAGTTACAGGCAATCTATACACAACAGCCACCCCTCGGGTTTGATACCTATTAAGATGAAAACAGCCCACACTATGGATTACAGCACTCAAACTTCCGGGTATTTTCCTCAAAACCTTTTCTAACCAAGGAAAGGGGACTAAGCATCTGGAACACAATGTTTGTAGAACAAACAGATTTGGCAATCTGAACTCCAATAGCAAATTCGAATGGATAACCGAAAGGCTTCTAAAAGGCCTTGACAGCCCTACATCAAAAATACATCTAACCTCGAGTAACCGTAATGGCCAGACAATTCAAAATGTATATATCCCCTGGCAAAACTAAGAGCCAGCGCAATACCCTAAAAAACCCAGAACAATCTATTTATCTATCAATACAATATACGTAAGTGGTCAAAACACCAAAGCTCTGACAACCCCATGCCTAAATTCGTAAAATCTCAAGCTACTCGTGTCATTAAACTCGCAGAAACTACAACCCCAATACTCAAAACAAACAAATCATTCTTTAAAGCTCCACAACCTTCTAGCCATATGCATACAATCTCAATCCACTGGGATATAAAACTTCAAAAAACTACAACCCAATAACCGAAACACATGAATCACATACAAGGCACTGTGTGACAATGGAATGAAAACAGAGACGAGAAATGAAGCAGTAGTTTATACTAACCGGCCTGAGTAGGAGGCAAGGGCTTGGACGGCAGCTTGGCAGGTGCCGCCGGAGCAGGCTGAGGGGCCTTTTTAGCCGTCGGCTTTTCCTGAGGGACGAAGACGAGTTGCGAGGCATCGCCATTGTCGTCATCGCCGAGCAGATCAAAGGGATTCGATGTCGCCATTGCTGCCTGCTTTGAAATGGCTCCGCTCCACTGTAAAACTCAAGTCCTTTATATATTTTTCAGAGTGGATTCTCCGTCAGTGCCATTTGTATTAATTCCGCGGTCTGAGACTCAACAGCATTGCCAAGAGTGTTCTCAGAGATTAAAAGTCGTTCCCTGTGTATATATCTATGCTCTAGAACATCAACCGAGTGTGTAAGCCCCGGTGGGACAACCAGGGTGTTATATACCGAAACCCTAACCAGCAACGCTATTTTCCACTTAAAATATAAAACCCTAACCTCAAGGGTTCCTGTACTTCATCTTATTTAAGTTGTTTTTAAAATAAAATATAAAAATAATTTTCATTTTTCGTTCTCTAATTAAGTTGTTGAAAATCTACATTGTTGTTGGCAATTGGCGATTTTATTTTTTGAAATAAAATGTAAATAGAATTTTTTCCATTGTGGCTTTACTAATGGAAGTCGTTGAAAATCGACGTTGTTACGTCGAAGTTTGTAGCTCTTGTCGTCAAAATTTAAGATATCGACATTACGCCCAGTCATAGAATACGTACGTATTTTTATGGTAAAAATATATAAATAAAAAATAAAAAATATTAGCTATCTAAACATCCACATAAAAGCACGGGAGTTAAACAGCGTCTATGAAAGATGCGGTAGTTACACACTCACAAGGGGGTTGTTGATTGATGCTTGAGATGTCATCATTGTTAACTGGAGTTGGATGTTCTATAGGTGTATTTTGTAAGTTTTTAGTTATCAAATTTTATTTTATTTTTAAAAGTTGGTAGGTGTCAAATACAAAGATAATCTAAAATTAAAGGTCTACTATGTTAGAAAAGTGTTAGAAAAGGGTTTATGAGGTTTATCTAGTATTATGGACAAAGAAATAAAAAATTTATATATTTTTTACTAAGAAAAAAGATTATATTTTTGTTCTCACTTCTAAGTTTACTAAGGGTTTATGAGGTTTATCTAGTATTATGGACAAAGAAATAAAAAATTTATATATTTTTTACTAAGAAAAAAGATTATATTTTTGTTCTCACTTCTAAGTTTACTTGATCCTAGCATAAACCTGGATTGTTATGCATGTCGACCCCTTTGTTTTGGGTTGAAGGTATCATGGATGGTTATGCATGTTGGCCCCTTTATTTTGGGTTGAAGGTATCATGGATTGTAATGCATGTTGGCCCCTTTGTTTTGGGTTGAAGGTATAGTGGTACTTTATTAGTGAAGTGGTGTCAAACCAATAGGAAGTGTAACAAATGATGACATGAGTCTTGAGAATTATAAGGTTAGAATTGCAGGCATATTTAGAGTAAGGTGGTTAGAGCAAGAGGTAACAACAGTTAAGGAATGTGATTCTTAAATTCAAGGAGAATAAATAGTGGAAAATAAAATCAAACATGTGCTTGTCAAAGGGGAGTAAGTGGTAAAGAGTAAAGTTCATCGTTAGGTAGCCAATGGCTAAACAACTTCCTAATTTGTAACTCACCTAAGGGTGACACTTGTAAAAGTAAAGGCTAAGGTTTCGGTCGAATTGGATTTTCATTGTATTATATGCTCAAGGCTATGTTGTAGGTTGTTGTTATGAATTTTTGGGGGTTTCTATGTTGTGTTCATGGTAACATCTGTGTATTATCATGCATAAGCTACAACTATTATGGTTAGCTTTAGTTGGAAGTTGTGTATCTTATTTTGACATAAATGAATAAACTGGTGGCCACTTTAAAATCTTGTTGATGTGTCTATCATTTCTTTTTCAATTTGTAAGTTTCTGTGGTGAGGTAGATCAATAGTAGGGTTTTCCGGAGAACCCGCAGTGGTCATTTTGAAAGTCGACGTTTCAATTCTGAATCAAGAACCATCATCAGGACAAAAAGTCGATTCGAAATCCTGATGATGGTTCCTGATTCAGAATTGAAACGTCGACTTTCAAAATGACCACTGCAAATTCTCCGAAAAACCCTACTATTCATTTCTTTTTGTTTTTCTTTTTTTATGATGACAACATGGTATCCAACAATCATTGGGAATTAGAACTAAGAATTTGCAACTTACATGGGAATAATGGCGTGATAGGCTCATTATCGAGGATGTACCCTATTCTATCTAGAGTACAAGGATGATGTTTATTTCATGTTTTATATTTCGTATGTTGCAATGTACAGACTTTGTAATGTCCCTGCAAAGCATATGCTAAGTGTAATGTCCTTTTTCAATAATTTTCCCAATGTGCTCAAATTCACCAAATTTAAACTCTAGGTATATGGATACAATTGATTCCAAACTCCTCCAATTACTTTCAAACTTGGTGAGGAAGGTCATGAGGGGTGATGGGACACATTAACACATCTATCAGACATATAATCAACTGATATACCCAACCATGGTCTGCAATTTGCAAGAGAATAAGTTTTGGGACAATACTAGTCAATTTGGGAGGTGGAAATCCCCCCTAGGTCCTGGAACAAATCTCTTCCATGCACTGTACAACCTCCACTAATGGTTGGTATGAGACTTGGCTCTGTTATAAGACATTAAGTAAAGTATATTTGCAGCATTATATGTGTTTTTGGGGTCGAATAGGTATCCAAGAGAACTCAGGGAATTTACTGGTAATTTTGAGACTCAAACCCCCAATGTTGGATGGCTCCAAATAGCTCCAAATGATCTCAAATTGTACCAAAAGGTGTATGAATGATGTTAATACATAAAAATGGTGTTTATAGGTGTCTTTCAACCATCAAATGACTTATGCAACTCACTTTGGTAATCTGGTCAATGTATGGAGTTTTATGAGCAACTTGTGGTTCAAATCCCCTAGGGGTAGATGATGAAAATCACTTTCCAAATGCACTCAATCCAACTCAAATTTCTGAATGGAATCAGGGGACATATAAAGGAAATCAACATGAACTCATATGCATCACCATTCAACTTTTAATGCCTGTTATAACTCCCTTAAATCAGATGCAAAAAGACTAATTTCAACCTTGGGAAAATGATAGGCAATCTTCTCCAAATGTTATGAAACTCAACAAAATGACTCCAAATGCTTATGTACCGAACATTAAACTCATATAATACATCAATAAAAGTAAATGCATCCATAAGCCATCATTAGTTTACTTATCACTCAAATCCATCAACACTACATTGGTTCGCAACAAGGTAGTGGGGAAATGGCACTGTTTCTTCATTGTTTAACATTTTTACATTAAATATTTTGGTATTTTGACTTGAGAGTATTCTGAAATTGAAATACATATCATTTACATCAGAACATAAAATAATGGGGCATTAGAGGCTCCCCCAAAGAGATCAATAGCTCACCAAGTGCACCTCAATCCATAGAGCAAGAATATGATGAGAAAACTTGGAATAGATGAAAGAACAAGTTGATCTTGAAGTGTCCATGAGCTGGCTGTAGCTTGCACCTATAACTTATGACTCCATTAAAGCTCCATGAAATACCTGAATGGCCTTTCCATGAACCAACTTGGATGGGAATCTTTCACCCTCGAAATTGGCTAAGGCAAGAAACTAGTCATCCACTATCTCTCTCTCTTCACAAATGCAAATTTCTCAAATGATAAAAAATGCCTTAATTCTTTGTTCTTGACATTTATAAAGCTTCCAAGCTATCTATGGGTCAAATTTCTTCCAAGAGATGCATTCCAACTCTATTTGGGAAGAGATTCCAAAGAATGCCACTTGTACAACAATCCCTAGTCTCCCACTTCCACCAAATCACATGTGGAAGCATCTTAGTTGCCCTAACTCCCTTGAGCGCCCTCTTGGAGCTATTTTTAGCCCTGACATGTCATTTATTTCAAATGTTAGCCTTCAGATCTGATTTGTGTCATAGGTTTCATAGCATTTCCATCATTGTTATCATAGAGCTAGGGAATCTAGTCCAAGTGTCTCACTAGCTCCAAAATACATCTTCCTCTTCCATGGGAGTTACGCTTCCACTCCAATTCGAAATCAATTGATTCATGCCAAGTATATTGACCTTCCAACTCATCCCAAGTCCCTTGGTTTTCTTATGGATTCGAAATAACAAGAGGAGGATGCCATGTGGCATAGAAAATCTACCTTGTGTGGGTCCCACATCCTCCATGTGTCTTCATGATCAATTGCCACTTTGATTTTCCCCTGTATTTATTTATTTAGCTACTTTATTAAATATTTATGCCATTCTAATGTTCAAACGTCATTTATTGTCCCCCTTATTTCAAATCCCAAAGCTTCCACCCCCAACCTAGGAAACTAGTAATTTTCCTCCTTGGCAATTATTTGACCCTTAGCATAAATTTGACAAACTCTCATGAATATGGAAAATGTGATTAGGCCATTGTGACCCAATGCAAAATTTGGGACATGACAAATCCTCCCTTCCTAATATTGCTTGTCCTCAAGCAATTTCAAACATGGGTGCTGAAGAGCCTGCTTTTTGTATGATTCTTTGAAGTTGCCACTGAGTTGCCCAACTTCGAGTCTTTGAGATTCCATGAAAAATTTAGAGAGGAACCACCATGCTTGCTGCTGTAATACTATCATTAAAATCACTTTATTAAGTGGGGAATCAATCTCCCACTCAGTTTGTTTCCCAAAAAAATTGAAATCAATGGGACTAAAAACTATCCCAGGGTCCCATTGCTTGTATTGCACTCCAACAATTAAGAGTGCTCTCCAACCCATACCATTAGGAAAGAGAATTACAGGATCCCATTTTCTTGTATGAATTCTTCCAAACATCATTATTACATAATATATATCATCAAAGTACATAACAACATAATAAAAATGTACATCAAGGAGGTGCCTCGTCAAAAAATCAAGAAAGTGCTTATACCTCCAAGTAAGCAGACCACCATTTGCCAAGTGCACACAAGCTTCAAGTGACCAATCAAATTTACTCCGATGACATAGGTGAGGATCCCATGTCCTATACTGCTGTTCCAAAAGGATGTGATGTGCATCAAAATATTCAGCCGTGTATTCTTTCATCCAAGAAGTGAATGAAGAATCTCCACTAAAATCTGAACAAAATAATGAGCAAAAAAAACAAGGAGACTTCAAATGACTCAAAGAAGTCTCACCCATACATCCATGAATGAGAGAATCATAAAGATATAATAAAGTATGTGGCTGGAAACAAAAATTTTCTCCAATCATAAATCTTTTCACCTCACTATTGGACGAAGTTCCTCCAACATCAAATGAACCAAGTGTTGAGCAAGAAAAATCATGAGTCTTCAAGTGACTCAAATGCATATGATATGTGCATCATCATAAAGTAACAAAGGATGTTGCTGAAAATGTGAATAAGAATGTGCTCCAACCATGTCATCATGAAAAGTAAATCTAGGAGTTCCATACTCTTCATGTGGCACCATCAAAAAGAACCCTTTCACCCATACTTCATTGAGACTAATGTTGCAAAACATGGAATTGTAGGATGTAGGAGAATGAACTAACTCACCCAAATGATCAAAAAGTGCATAAGTTTCATCATGGAAAGGATCCATATGGTTAGTATCATGCAGGTCCTTCAAAAGTGTGAAACCTTTGTCATAGATTGGTTCCAATGTAGAGGAATCATGCTCTTCTTTAAAAATTGCATAACCTTCATCAAGAGACAATTCAAGTTCCTCTTCCACCACATCAAGTGTTTGGATCTCTTCAATTTCATCTTCAAACACATCAAGCACATTCAAATTTCCACATTTCTCATGATCCACCATGTCATGAGAATCCTCCAAACAATCTACCATTTGACAATCTAAAACATCGGAGGAAAAACAAGTATCTTGCAACTTTTCAAGAAGTTGCTCATTCTGAATTGTGAGCTTATGATTATCCTCATTATTCTTCAAGTATGAATCATGTAACAATTCATTAAGCTCAAACAAATGGTTTCTATAAAAAATCAAAGACATGAAATTACCTTTGATGTGGCACATTGCTCTTTGAATCTTCTCCATGTCTTCAAGGAAGGATTTTTCCTCCAATGAAGTAGCTCTCCAACAAGAATTTGACACTAATGCTTGAGTGTCATGGAGTATGATAAGGGACTCTTGGATCTTCTTTTAATTCATCTTTAAGGACCATTCAATAAAATTAGGCTCTTGCAAATGAACCTCCTCATCTTCTTCCTTCTTGCTTGGACCAACTTCATGAAGCTCAACTGGTGATGGGGAAGTTAATCTTGTTTCTTCTTCATCTGCTACAAGGTATTCATTTTCGTGTTTAATGGAAGTTTGTCTTGCAGCAACACTTTCAAAAGTGATATCTATGTCACCAACATAGAGGTGTGAGCACCCATCACTAGGTACTCCTTCATAGTTCAAACATCCATTAGTAAATGCTCTTTGTTTCATTTCCAAGGTAGGATGTGTCTCGAAATGATATTCAATATTTTCAATAGAAACTTCTTCATACTCATGTGATGTCTATTCATCTTTTTTAGAGTCACTTGGGAGTGGCTTTCAATCCTCTGCATGTATTGCTTCTTCTACTTCACCTATTTCAGAACTAGGTGGTTCATGGGTCTCCTCCTTTTGGTCCTTCAAGCAAGCTTATGCATTTTTCCCCTTGGTTTTCTTAAGATCAATATATTTTCTCCCAAGTTGGATAGCCAAAAATTCAAATCCTTTTGATACGATTCTTGGTCATGTCTTCAAATATAGGTTCCATTATTTTTATATGCTCCTCACCATCATATGAGGCTCTCTTTTCATCCCTAGTCATAGTTTCCTAAAAAACAACCTTCTTCTCCTACTTTTTTTTTCCTCTTCAACAAAAGAACTTTTGGTTTCAATATCTAATGGTGGTCCCTGACATCTTGTCCTCATAAATATTAGATCACATCAAGTTCCAAGATCAGGCTCTGATACCACTGTAATGTCCCTTTTCAATATTTTTCCCAATGTGCTCAAATTCACCAAATTTCAATTCTAGGTATATGGATACAATTGATCCCAAACTCCTCCAATTACTTTCAAACTTGGTAAGGAAGGTCATGAGGGATGATGGGACACATTAAAACATATATAAAACATAAAATCAACTGATATACCCAAACATGGTCTGCAATTTGCAGGGGAAGAAGTTTTGGCACAAGACTAGTCAATTTGGGAGGTGGAAATCCCCTTAGGTCCTGGAACAAATCTCTTCCACGAATTGTACAACCTCCACTAATGGTTGGTATGAGAATTGGCTCTGTTTTTTTTTTTCAAGGAAAAAAAGCGTAATTTCATTCATCTTTCGAGATCAAAATTACATTCTGAGTGTTCACTGAGAAGTGACTTCCGGTCGACCAAAAACTGGTTCCAAAGGAGAGACTGAAGGGTCTCCTGTTAGAGGATTTCTATAAGAGCATACGCAGATGCTTTTTCATGAGGATATGATCAATATCATAGTTCTGATCAGATATCATCAAAAGTAATATCAAAAATATATAGCGGATTCTGTTTTACACAGACTGATTCCTTACATGCTACACCCGAGCCATCTGTAATTTAAGACAGTAAAATAAAAACGATGATGCAATTCAAATTAAATATGTTTGAATCCATAGTTCCTTACCATTTACAAAGATGTTATTTAGTAAAAACACGATTTGAAATCTGAATACAAACAGCTGTCGCATTCATTCCAATAAACCTGTCAAATTCAAAAAAGTTCTTTGAACGGCCTGTGGTAAAAGGCCTGCATTCTACCATTTACTGTTTCTTTCACCATCCATATACCTTCTGCCAGCCGGAGCCCTTCCTTGGAAGCTTTGTCGTCTTCCTTGTTGTTTTCCCTGTATACATTCCTGCAAGTGAAAGCATCAAGACGTTGAAGAAGCTGTCGAATAGAATAAATAACATGTGCTAATCTCAAGTGCCTGCACTCTTGGGTTTGATTGATCTAGTTTATTACATTCATGGAGTCTCCCAGGATATTTAGATTAGTACACCCTTTTTCTAAGGCAAACATCAGAAGTAGTTTGAGGCTCATTAACTCAGCATAATTATTGGTTCCCCCCCCAAGTCCCATAGACATAACAAAAAAATGGGACTCAGATAAGTAAAGAACAGCTCCTCCTCCGCACAGATTGTTCTGTGCTGCCCCATCAAAGAATGCCCACGGAGAGGATCTGTCAAGATCCACTTCTAAAAGCCTTCGTTCTCTTGCAGCCCTTATGTGGACAGGAAAAGAATTGTAGAACCCCACAGCCAGCGCCCCTGTAATAGCCGGTGTACTTGGTAAATCTTTAAAGATTGCCTTGTTACGTGCAAGCCAAATTCCCCAGATGACCAACAGAGGTAAAATTTTAAGTTGTTTTTGTGGTGTCCTCCTCCACCAGGAGTCCCAAGCAATCCCAATTGTATCCCCTTCCCACTAGCAATTGAAACCAACCAACGTAGAGACTTCCTTCCAAACTTCAATAGAGAAGCAGCAAGATAAGAACAGGTGATAAGTGGTTTCCAACTCCCTTTTACACAAGACACACCAGCCCGGCCCTTGAAAGGTTCGCTTCTGTAGCACATCCCAAGTAGGTACTTTGTTATTTAGAACGCACCACATAAACAGCTTGGTTTTTGCTGGACACTTAAGCCTCCACAAAGGCTTCCACCACCAGGCTTCATCCCTTTGTTCCACCCCTACACTTAAAAATAAATACCCAGCCTTTGGAGAATATGCACCCCCCGGATCTGCATCCCATTCCAGAGAGTCTTCTTGTTCTGAGAGTACAATATGTGCCCGGTCCAGCTCCCTAATGTAAATCTCCACATATCCAGTTCCCCTTTCTCCCAACCTTAATGAATTGGCCCTTCTCCAAAGTTGAGTCCACGGTTCATCTGGCCTTGGAATAGCTAGCTGGTTAAGAGTAGTAATCCCAAAATGGCCAAGTTCCTCAATAACATCAAGTGGAAGTAGGTGCTAATGAGTGTTGCCCAGCCATGGATCCCTACCGATTAGAACACTTTCCCTATTCCCAACATCCCAAGCTAAATTGTTTTCGATCATAGAGAAAGATTTGAGAATCGCTTTCCAAATCACCAAACCACCAGAGTGTGTTTTCCTTGGATTTCTGATCCAGTCTAAGAGACTCTCACTTCGGATATATTTCTGTTTTATCACCTGAGTCCACAGACTGCTAGACTTCACCAACCTCCAACCTCCCTTAGCAGCCAAAGCTTTTGAGAATAAAAAGATGTCCTTTAGACCCCAACCTCCTAGACCTTTTGGGGTTGCAATCCTTTTCCAATTAACCCAGGGTGTAGTCTGATCTTCCTTTTTTCCACTCCATAGAAATTTGAAGCAGATCCTCCTTATCCTTTCAAGAATCCCTTTCGGAATCCAGGAAAGGGACATCCAGTAGACCGGGATTGCCTCCAAAACAATTTTTACTAGGACTAATCTTCCTGCTCGAGAAAGCCACTTGTGGCTCCAAACCATTAAACGTTTTTCAACCTTCCCAACCAGCCAAAACCAATCCTGTTTCCAGTATAAATTTGCTTTCAGAGGGAAACCAAGGTATTTGAGTCCTTCATCCAGTCCAGCTGTGGTAATGGGAAAATTCCTTGTAATTTCGGCCTCCTCTTCTGATCTTAACAAGTGAGTAGTCAATGAAGATTTGCCAAAATTTATTTCCATACCTGTAGCTTTTGAGAAAAGTTCCAAGATCTCCTTCAAAACTTGAGTTTCTCCTCTATCACCAGAGTAGAAGATCAGAACATCATCCACAAAAAGTAGATGAGCAATACTGCAGTTTGGAGCTAGATTTATTCCTGAGAAACGACCTTCTACTCTTGCTGCTCTTATAGCCCTGCTAAGTCCCTCAACAACCAGAAGAAAAAGGAGCGGAGATAATGGGCACCCTTGTCTTAATCCTCTTTCAGCATGAAAGAAAGGAGAGGCCGCTCCATTGATCAGCACTGAGAAAGAAACAGTAGTTATACAAGACATAATCCAACGTATAAAACTGATGCCGAAACCCAGGTGGGTTAGGAGCAACCTTAAATAAAGCCAGTTAACTCTGTCATACGCCTTAGAGAGATCAATTTTGAGAATAGCCCCCTTCAGTCTTCTGGTCTTTGAGCTATGAAGGCCTTCCTGTGCTACCCCAATTGCCTCATGGATCTGACGCCCTTCTAGGAAGCCAAACTGTTCAGCAGAGACTTGTGCTGATAGGATAGCTTTCAGTCTCTGAGCGATTACTTTTGAAATAATCTTATAGATACAGTTGCATAGAGATATTGGCCTGAAGTCATTAAGGGAGGTTGCATTATCTGACTTTGGGATGAGAGCAATGAAAGTAGAGTTGAAGCTAGCCGTAATCTAGCCAACCGACCTTGAGTCTTCTACTACCTGCAAGAGATCCCTCCCCAGGATCTCAAAGAGGTCCAGAAAGAATTCGATCGTCCATCCATCTGGCCCTGGGCTTTTATCTTTCTGAAAACTGCCCAAAACCTCCTCGAGTTCTTCTTCCGAAACTTCCTTCATAAGATCCCTATTGCCTCCCTCGTCCACAAAACGAGGGAACAACAGAGCCATTCTAATTACCTCTTCTATGGATGCCTGAGGAGGAGCTTTGAACAAATGCTGAAAGTGGTTGACCCCGCATCTGGCCTTATCTTCAAAAGATACATGAGTACCCTCCTCATCCTGCAGGCTCCAAATAGTGTTAGCCACCTTCCTTCCTCTGGCGTATGCATGAAAAAACTTAGTGTTATCATCCCCGCATTCCAACCAGATGGCCCTGCTTTTAAGTCTCCATGCTTCCTCATTTTCTAACAGCAGAGTGTTACGTCTACCCTCCAACCTTGACAATGCCTCCTTGGACTCTTGTGTTGCAAAACCACCACCTTCTCCTTCGTAAATCAACAAAAGTTCTGCTTCAACATTCTTCAGCTCCACTTCGTCTCTGTTTCTCTTTGCTACTGCCCATTCCTTGATTAACACTTTGAGTCTTTTGATGTTGTTTGCAAACTGGATAGCATCCGATCTATCATTTTCCTCCCTGATAGGGTTCCAATGAGAGAGGAAAATATTTTTGAAAGACTCATCCTGAAGCCATGACTTATTGAATTTTAAAGGACTCGAAGGATTGTTGGGCCCCTTTTTAATTTCAAAGAAAATAGGGAAATGGTCAGAAAGGCCCCCACTTCCCACCCATTGTCTTACTAAGAAAAACCTGTCCACTAGCTGCTCTGCTACCAGGAAACGATCAATTCGTTTCGCCACCCTCGCATCCCCACTCCCGTTGTTTCTCCAGGTCGGTTTTAGCTTAACAGGCTCGATATCCAGCAACCCCTTCTCCATCAATTTCTGAACAAAATAGCCCACCATGGAATCCACCTGGGCATGAGGCCCCCAAACCTCATTATGCCCCAACGAGAAATTTAAGTCTCCACCCAGCACTACCGAGTCTCCATTCACCAAAGGATTTTGAAAAAGAGAGTCCCAAAAAGGGGCTCTGTTAAGATATGGCCCATAGACATTGACCACAGAAAGGGAAATCCCCAACTCTTCAGAAAAGACTTCAATACCCAGCACAGCCTCTGTGCCCCAGGAATTAATCAGCTTGACACAACAATTTTTCCAACCCATCGCCAAGCCCCCAGAACGTCCTCTAGCATCCACAGTCACAAAAGACCACCCAGGTAACCAACTTTCCAGCCTCTCCCGGATCACCTCTCCTTCTCAAATAGTCTCTTGTAGCAAAATCACATCCGGGTGTTCAAGAGTAAGCACCCTGATGAAGGATGATTTCTTGCCAGGCCCAGGCAGCCCCCTGCAATTAAAAGACAAGATCTTCATAAACGACCTTTCTTCTTGGCCTGCTCCGCTCTAAGGGCCTTTTCAATCGAAATTTGTTTTCCTCCCAAGAGGTCCTCCTTGGCTCTGGATTGAGCCTTGAAAAGATTTGTCTTTCTACCCCGACCTCTTCTCACCGGTGCAAAATTTTTACCCAACCCAAGCGAAGGCTTCTGACTAGATCTTAAAAAATATCCCGAATCCGCAGAGTCTGTAGGGGAGGGGCAGGACTCCTCAACGTGAGAGATAGGGTCTGGTTCCAGGTCAATAGAGGGGTGTTCAGCCATGACAGGTAGGGGATCTGGGTCAAAAGCCATAGAAGCAAGAGCAGCATGAGTACCCACCCCCGGGTATGCATCAGCAGTGACATGGTGCACAAGGATAGACAAAGGGATTCCATTCTGTCCTGAGAGGGAAAGCTTCCTCAGGCCTTCTATCCAATCGTACCCAAGAAAGGAGACATTATTCAAAAACAAATTAACATTTGATAGAAGGGGAAGAGTGGATGTACCAGGACCAGAGTGATCCCCTGGAGCTGAACCAAGAGTCGGTGAAGAGACCTGAGCTGGCATATCTCTAATTCCTTTGTCCATCATAACATCAGGAAAATTCAATTCTTCTGAGGACGAGTCGCTTCCCAGATCATCCGCAGAGGTCTGGGCCGATCCAGATGAAGCTTCAATCTTCTTCGAACGTCCTTTGCGCGCAACCCCAGGACCTTTCCTTCTACTACCATTCGAGGTCCACCCCGGCAAAGTGCAAGCCGAAGCCGGATGACCATAAACGTGACAACGTCTACAACGGAATGGAACATTTTCATAATACAGGATTTGTGGGATGATCACCGGTCCCCAATCCAAGTTAATTGATTCTGCCAGACCCTCCCTAAGATTAATATTAACCAAAATCCTGGCTACCTTCTTCTCCTTGGTTTCTACGAAGGAAATATCTGCCTCCAAGAATGTCCCAAGGATATCTCCTATCTGTCTGAAGTGATACATATCCCAGAAGTGTAATTGGAGCGTAGGCAATCTCACCCAGATTGGTAAGACATCCACCCTTTCTTTGCTGGCATCAAACAGAGGGCTCCATGGCTTCAGAAGGACAGGGGAGTGATCAATATGCCAACATTGGGACTGAATCCATCTTAGGTCCTCCTCCTTCTCCAGGTTGACCGCAAACCAGCCTCTATTCAGCTTCTCAACCACCGGCACATAGCCAAGCTGTGTGCCCCATGACGCCGCAGCCCAATCCTGAACGGTGTTTTTCGCAAAATTTCTGCCCAAGACTCTTCCAACCAAGGTACACTTCGCCATCTTCAGCACGCTGTCTCAGGCAAGATCTTCACCGACCGCATAGTTCTGGACCAATTTCTTTTTTATCATGTTCTTTCGTCGCCTCTTTGCTGAACCACTATCCACTCTCCTCCCATCACCTTCACCTGGATCCCCTGAACAATCACCAGAAAGGTCTCTTCTCGGCGACTCAAAACCTCTCTATTCCGCTACAGCCAACGGCGCCCTCCACTCATCCTCCGAAGATTCTCTGCTCGAAACCTTTCCCTATAAAACCTGTCCGGCCTCCCCTTCTGCTGGCACCTGTACAACGCCCTTCACAGCCTCGTGCCCTTACTGAAAAATAGATGCTGAAAACCCTAACTTCCGGTTGGAGAAATCTCCCATTGCCTTCCAACTCGATGACCCCAACAAAACTTCCGGCCGCTGAGAAAAAGACTTCACCTGTGGATCTACCGTTAACAGCTCCGATGAGAGAACAAGGAAATTAGATGGGGACGTAACGGCCTCCACCCCCATAAACATGTCCGTTCCCACAACTTCCTGACTCGGTCTTGGGAAATCCACCAGCTGCTTTAAAAACCTTCCACCTGGCACCTCCCAGATGTCAGAGCTCTCCAGCTTGTCACTGGAATAATCTACCACGTCCAGATCCTCCATTATTCCAAGGATGTAAACTATAACAGTCAATAAACCCTCTGTCAACTTCAAATCTTGGAACCCCAACTCACCACCGTCAAGGTTGTTAGCAGCCTATTCCAGCATCTCCACAGGAATCAACCGCGCAGAACAGAGGCAAATACTGTCAAGAGGTAAGAGGAACACAAGGGCCAGGGAAGACCCCTAGCCAAAGCTAGAGGCCTTGTCCATCCGTACCAGCAATCTGACAACCTACGCCATCGCCCTCATTGCTACCGAAACCCTACGCCATAAACCCTTTGCATATCTTATGTTTAGTTGATTGCAAACATTTATCTAATATGTATGTTTGAATGATCACTTCAAGCCGAGAATTGGCTCTGTTATAATAGATTAATTAAAGTATATCTGCAGCATTATATGTGGTTTTGGGGTTGAATAGGTATTCAAGAGAACTCAGGGAATTTACTAGTAATTTTGAGACTCAAACCCCCAATGTTGGATGGCTCAAAATAACTCCAAATGATATCAAATTGTACCAGAAAGTGTATGAATGATGTTAATACATAAAAATGGTTTTTATAGTTTTCTTTCAAACATCAAATAACTTCTGCAACTCACTTTGGAAATCTGGTCAATGTATGGAGTTTTACGAGCAACTTGTGGTTCAAATCCCCTAGGGGTAGATGATGGAAATGACTTTCCAAATGCACTCAATACAACTCGAATTTCTGAATGGAAGAAAAGTAAATATAAAGGACATAAAAATTAACTCATATGCATCACCATTAAACTTTTAATTTCTGATATAACTCCCTTAAATCATATGCAAAAAGACTAGTTTCAACCTTGGGGAAATGATAGGCAACATTTTCCAAATGCTATGAAACTCAACAAAATGACTCCAAATTCTTATGTACTGAACATTAAACTCATATAATACATCGATAAATTCCATTCATCCATAAACCATCATTATTTTACTTATCCATTCGAATCCATCAACATTACATTAGTTCACAACAAGGTAGTGGGGAAATGACACTGTTTCTTCATTGTTTAACATTTTCACATGAAATATTTTGGTATTTCAACATGAGAGTATTATAAACTTGAAATGCATGTCATTTACATCATAACATAAAATAATGGGGCATTATAAGCTCCCACAAAGAGATCAATATCTCACCAAGTGTGCCTCAATCCACAGAGCAAGAATATGATGAGAAAACTTGGAATAGATGAAAGAACAAGTTGATCTTGAAGTGTCCATGAGATGCCCTATAGATTTCACCTGTAAATTATGACTCCATTAAATCTCCATGAAAAACCTGAATGGCCTGTCCACGCATCAACTTGGATGGGAATCTTTCACCCTCGAAATTGGCTAAGGCAAGAAACTAGTCATCCACTGGCTCTCTCTCTCCACAAATGCAAATTTATCAAATGATCAAAAGCTGCCTTCATTCTTTGTTCTTGACATTTATAAAGTTTCCAATCTCTATATGGGTTGAATTCCTTCCAAGAGATGCACTCCAACTCTAGTTGGGAAGAGATTCCAAAGAATGCCACTTGTACAACAATTCCTAGTCTCCCACTTCCACCAAATCACATGTGGAAGCATCTTAGCTGCCCTAACTCCCTTGAGCGCCCTCTTGGAGCTGTTTTTAGCCCTGACATGTCATATATGCCATATGTCAACCTTCAGATCTGATTTGTGTCATAAGTGTCATAGCATCTTCATCATTGTTATCATAGAGCTAGGGAATCTAGTCCAAGTGTCTCACTAGCTCCAAAATGCCTCTTCCTCTTCCATGGGAGTTACTCTTCCACTCCAATTCGAACTTAATTGATTCATGCCAACTATATTGACCTTCTAACTCATCCCAAGACCTTTGGGATTCTTATGGATTCGAAATTACAAGAGGAGGATGCCATGTTGCATATAAAATCTAGCTTGTGTGGGTCCCACATCCTCCATGTGTCTTCACAATCAATTGCCACATTGATTTTTCCTTGTATTTATTTATTTGTATCCTTTATTAAATAATTATTCCATTATAATGTTCAAACATCATTTATTTTCTCCCTTATTCCAAATCCCAAAGCTTCCACCCCCAACCTAGGAAACTAGTAATTTTCCTCCTTGGCAATTTTTTGACCCTTGGCAGTAATTTGACAAAATATCATGAATATGGAAAATGTGATTAGGCCATTGTGACCCAATGCTAAATTTGGGACATGACACTAAGCACATAGCCTAAGGTGTCCAAATATTTGAAAATTTAAAAGCACAATGGATAAGTATGGTTTGCACTAAGTCTTTTCATGTTATAGATATGGATGTTGGGTGTTATGAACCAATATCCTCAAGATAGCATAAGAGTACACACCATGTACAAAAATGTATATGTGGAGTACAACTCCTATATATATAAGAAACATAAGTTACACAATAACTCCTTATAAAATAGGAGATCATTCTCTTTTTACCCCAAGACATTTGTATAATCATTCCACTTCCCCCTCAACAATGACTATATTAGCTCTATACATGCATATTCACTCATTGCACATGAGGCCTCTTCATTAGGATGACCCTATTAGATATACATTTATCCCCATACATGCCCCCCTTGGTTCATATTATATACATTTAACCCCATATATGACCCTCCATGGATCATATATGTGTGGATATTATTCTCGAGTATCCTTAGGTGGACTCATTGGGCATTAATAATGTTAAACTACAAAGAATTTTATGAAGCTTTGGTACAAGGTGGACTCATTGGGCATTAATAATATTAAACTGCAAAGAATTTTATGAAGCTTTGGTACAAGAAAAAAAATAGCATTGCAAGATATTTCTCTTAGTTAGGAATGAGGGCCCAAGATGACAAATGAAGAAGTACTTGAAGGAAAACTAATTGTAGTACCAACAAACACATCAAACGCAAAATTAGAGTAGACTCTAAAAATAGTTTACAAATGCACCTAAAGGATAGTGTCATGTCCCCAAATATCATTTACCCGAGCTCGGAGAGGACATGGACTATTTATGGGTTCTAAAATCTATCCCCATGACCATATTACCAAAATTCATAAGCATTCAATTGCTCTGATACCACTATGTCACGTCCCGAGTCACTTCGGTGGCCCTTTGAGGCAATGGGAAACTCCAGTGCACACCATGAACTCCTTTTTATGTTCCAATATTACTTTTTTACACCCCTCTCGATTAAATAGACCATCGGAGAGAGCATTTCATAAACCAAACATCCAATCCTTGCCCAAATGATACCAATAATGTGGAGACACAGTCATTCATAGGCTAGATGTCACATGCCCCAATTTTGTAAAATAGTATTATCATATTTGATTTTATTCCAAGACATTATGTTAAAATTTATGTTAAAGTTGTAACTAATGACTCAGCAGAGTCAAGGACGTTGAATGTAATTATGAATATTTTAATTATAAATAAATAAAAAGTGGAGACAACAGCTTGGGAGAGTTGTTAAAAGAGTGTTTACTAGTCAAGTTGGTGGAGGAGACTCAGTGGAGAGCAAATGGACAAGTGGCAACATCCTCAAACACTTCCAATGTTGCAGGTGGCAACCTCCCTACATTTGGGGTCATGATCCCCCAAGAAAGTGGGATCAGAGCAGGTGGTTCAATTAATGACAACTAACCCAAAAAGACCTAGGCAATCTTAATAAAAAAACCTATTGAAGAGAGCTGAGGCTGCTCATTCCAGGAAGAGAATCATTCAGGTGAATGTACTTCAAGGATTTCATTGGGAAGGGAATATCTGGAAAGTGTTTGAGGGGTAAACTGTAGAGAATGATCTAGTACAACTATTCAGCTGAAAGATCTTGCTACTGAGTGCAAAGTTGTACTGAGTCATTGGACCAGTATTTTGTTGCTTGCTCCACCCAGTCCCAGCCAAGGAGACCAGGAACAAGCTCGGGGGTCTTGAGAAGACGTTGTTTGAGTGCTCTCCAGGAGTTGATAGGGAGGAACAACCTCCCAACGCTGTTGTCATCCAACTTTAAAAACAGGTTTTACTGTCTTGTATTGCTGTGTTAAAGTTTATTTTCTAAGAATGAATGAAAAATGTAAGATTTATATGTTATGTAATGCACTGTTAGAATTTATAATCTGTTAGTTGTTGAATGATGAAACTGTAATTGAATGAGATAATCCTACCTGTGTTTTTCCCCATCTGGATAAACCAAATCGTACTCTAGCGCAAGTAGTGTGTTTAAGATAGATGAAAATATGATAGAAACCTAGATTGAGTAGAGTTATTTTGTATTTCAGAACATTGGAGTAAATTATTTATGTATATAGATGTTTTCTGGAAAGGATACTATTTTGTTTAATTAAAGTTATGGTTTAAAAACCAGACTAATGTATTAGGAATGCTAGCAAAGAAGTATACATAATACTTTTCAAAACAGCAAGTCTATTTCTTTAATATGTTGATTATTGTAAATAGGTTATTTATCTTATTCAGAACTAAATTTCTGCAAAATGAAACTACTAACCTGTCACATAGGAAAAAGATTCAACTTAGATAAATATTCATTTATTTCTGTGAAGAAAGAATCAAGTCACTTTACAGAGTTACTTTATTATACATACTGCTTAACTATTTCTACAAAAGTTCATATTTCAAGTAGGGTAATTCTAGTATAGTCCTTATTATAATTAAACTAAGAATAACAATTATAAAAATGTATCAAAGACTAATAATATAACCTATTTAGGTACTTATCAAATAGACTGATTATAATGTTAAATGATATTTAATAAATATTATTTATATATGAAGAAATTCATTTAAATAAAAACTAAACAAAAATTATTTATAAAAGAATGTACAGGGTTGAAACCCTCATAATATTAAACAGTATAAATTATAGTACTAACATTTTAACATTAAAATTTATAGCATAAACATTGTAATTTATAAATAATAACAATATAATCAGATAAGCGGTTGTTGATTTTTGACTTTTTGGAGTCTACTGCGCGCTGC